>JAQIWG010010053.1:0-10234 GCA_034695025.1 Chamaedrilus cognettii
GGTCGGCGCGCCGCCGCCGCCGCGTGAGAACACCTGGCGCGCCGCCGCCGATGTACCAAAGTCGGCGCAGACCTCTAGGTCAAGTTAACAAGCAGCAACTCTTCTTTGCTAGTATTATTGGGTATGCTGAGGATACTTGGTTGTTGATGACTGGTGTCAAAGCAAATTTAAGCTTTAAGGAAGCTTGCGTCAATGGTATGCTAGAATGCTGAAGGAAATATTAGCCAAGCATGACCGAAATGATGCTCAATATCATCAGGCACCGAAATTTAGGGTTAGGTTTGGGTCCTGACCGTTGCGTTCAAATTGTCGCACCTTGCGCTTTTTTGATATCTATGGTACTTCCGCTAAAAAACAAAATGGCTGAAAAAAGTGCGATGTAGAAAAAACCAAATTAAAATCCGAGCGCAAAAAAAACACTCGCCTAACGCTCCGGCGGCTTCAGTATGCCCCTCGGCCTGCCGCCGCCCACTTCCGCTCAATCTGCACGCCGCAGAGCCCCGTCCGCAGTGAAAGCCCGTCTCGGAGCTTTCATTTTTGACTGAATCTCTCCATTATGAATCTTGACTCGCTGTCCTTTGCCTTGTCTCAGATCAGCTACGCGGTCGCCGGACTAACAAAGAAAAACCTGAAAGGGAATATCGTCGAGATTTCAAATGTAAGTCGGCACGTGCCGCGGCGATTGATGTATAAACGGATTGGTGCAAATTGATAAAACCTTCTAATTAAGTGTGTGGGTTTTGCTTTCAACGTGGTAATTGAATCCCGGAAATAAGTGTGCACTGCAAAATGAGAAATATTTATGAACAATCGTGTTACAAATTTGACGTGGTTTCTGATACCGTGGAGAATAGTGAATATAGTTGTGATATCTACAGCCTAATGGATTGATTTAAATGTATGGCGGACACCGCACGATATAAAAATATTCCGGAGTTAAATGTTTAAAATTGGCGTCATGTATGAAAAATGCATATGCGAAATCGCGGTCAGCCTTTGGCAGCCTCACCAATGATAACTTCTCGCTCTCTAACAACAGGTAGCTGCTATCTGTTTACGTGTAGTAAATTTAAGGTCTCACGCGTCTCTAGATGAGTTCTGTCGATTTTCAACGTTCGTAATGGTAGTCCTATCTCGAATCTGTTGTCAAGGATAGGGAAGTTATCATTGGTGAGGCTGCCGGAGGTGAACCAAAAATCGCAAGAGATTACAAATGGTTATGAGCGGCGGTTAAACGTGAAATGCAAAATGGCAGAAATTAACGAGAAAATCTTGCAAACCAGGCTACAAAATTTTTCGCATTTTATTTTTACCGTATTGTCTGAATTTTTTATTTAGAGTGGCATTTTATTTCTTTGGTGGTTGATGAGATTTAGAACATTGGTACTTGACACATAGTGGACTGTAAGACTAACGAATGGGTATCAAGTATATCAAGCGTGTGTTGTTGTGCGCAGCTTGTGAGCACGCACGGTTCAGAAGCAGACCGACATCTCTACCGGTGCCTCTTTTCTCACATCGACTTCAGCGGCGATTCGAGGGGCGGCGGTGGGGGCAAGGACACATATCAGGTCTGGCCATCTTCGGCGATACATAATAGAATCTACAATCTGTTGGCTGAAAATAATGAGTTTGTGATGTTAGTTTCAGTGCTTGATCCATTAGTGTTTTAGGTTGCTAAGATCAGTGTTAGATCCAGATGTTACAGATGCAGTACTTGATCCAGTAGTGTTGTGATGTTACAGATCAGTGTTAGATCCAATACTGCTGTGATGTTACAGATCCAGTACTTGATCCAGGAGTGTGCGACACTCATCGCTAAGCCAAACTTTGTCTCCATCTTCTGCTACTGCCTCGACAACCCTCTCCACCAGCAGAAGGTGCGACGCTTGCAGTCCGTTTAATGTCCATCTGAAAATATCTCTTCTGCTATCCTTACGCTAACAGTTGCTAGCTGGCAGATCCTTTAATTCAGCTCACAAATGATGAAGCGCACACAAGCCCAGTGCCTTTTGAACGACGAGCATGGTTGTTGGATCTCTGAAGAGTGTCTAATTGTATGCGAGTGCAGCAGTGTTGTTGCATTTAGATTGTGACTGGGGTCGATGCGGCACTAGACATTCTATGTATAATTGTTAATTGACTTTTTTTTTAAATTAGATCAAATTAATTTTATATCGTACAAGGGCTTCGCGATTATTTAGAATTGATGTCACTTGAAGCTGGTTGTGGTGCTATGTCATTGCATCTAAAATTTACATGTGAGTCAAAATATGTAAATCATCGTGTCGACGTTCATTTAGCGAGCATTCACCAGCAAAGCCGCTCAGATAGCTCCTTAACCTCAGCGTGCGTGTTTATCACGCAGACCCTGCGCCCATCGACGCAACTCTTTCCCGCGCTCAGTCGCGTGCTCAAGCTGTCCTGCGTTCAAGAGGTGACCCTCGGCCTCGCCGCTCTCAAGTCTGCCAGCGCGGACACGCGCAAGTTTGCCGCGCAGTTTGTCAAGCAGAAGCTGCCGCAGCTGCTCAGCTCATACATCGACTCCGGTAAGATTTTTGTTTCGCGTTTTGCAGTTTAAGGACCGCGCGTAGCGCAAAGACTATATACGGTTCGGCTCCGATCAGGGGAGCGCGCGCGGAACCGCTCCGCCTTCTTTAGTTGCGTATTGAGTCCATTACGCTGTGGACTGCCAATTTGTTGTTCCCCGGCCCCCCGGGGGTCGGGTACGACTTAACAATCGTTGTAGTGATGATGATAGTGATATTGATGAGAAAGTTAGATTTAGTTTCTGTTTCACTGTCTGAAACCGTGACGCTTGAGTTTTGTTTTTTATATCCAGATCACGAATAAAGTCGATGCTGCGTATTGAGACGAGTGCTAGTAAAGGATAATATCGATGCTGAGCTATATGGGGGATAGTATCAATGCTGTGCTATACGGGAATAGTATCAATGCTGCGCTATGTAATGGTTGCGGTGTCGCATGCGCTATGCACTGAGACACGCTCTAGTAAAGGGGCTTGCGAGACACTTCCAAAATTGCCCATAGAGGTGATAGTGAGGGCTATACGAGGGCTAGTACCGGTGCTATGTGAGGGCTAGCACCAGTGCTATATGAGATCTAGTACCGGTGCTATACGCGTGCTAGTATCAGTGCTATATGAGGGCTAGTACCCGTGCTATACGAGGGCTAGAATCAGTGCTATGCAAGGGCTAGTACCGGTGCTATGTGAGGGCTTGTACCAGTGCTATAAAAGGGCTAGTATCGGTACTATATGAGGGCTAGTATGGTGCTATATGAGATCTAGTACCGGTGCTATACGAGTGCTAGTATCAGTGCTATATGAGGGCTAGTACCCGTGCTATACGAGGGCTAGCACCGGTGCTATACGAGAGCTAGTACCGATGCTATGCGAGAGCTAGTACCGGTGCTATACGAGGGCTAGTAAGTATCAGTGCTATGTCGTGCTATGCGCAGAGACGAGCGCTAGTGAGGGAGGTCTGCGAGACACGCCCATAGAGGTCCTGCACCTTGTCCTCTCTCACCTTGTCTCACCCTCCACCAGGGACCAGCTCGGCATCAGCGCCGAACAGAGGAACTCCTTCCTATTGGCTCTCAGGAAAGGTGGGCGCCCGATTGGCTGGCGTCAGCTGATGTAGATCATGTATTTATAAGAGAACTGAGTCTAGCTGTGATCTACAATGTAAAATTTCTGATATCTATTTACCGATATTTCTGTGAGTCGGTTATCTGCTGTAAGTCGAATAGTAGAGGTTTGAGTGTATTGCGAGCGCTGGGCAGGCAATGGAAAGGGATTTATGCCATCACTGAATTTTTTAGCAATCCGGTCCGGTGTGGCTAGCTGCAGGTCCCAGTGAGGCTAGATGCAGTGTCCAGTGTGGCTAGATGCAGTGTTCGGTGTGGCTAGATGCAGTGTTAAGTTTGGCTAGATGCAGTGTCCAATGAGGCTAGATGCAGTGTTCAGTGTGGCTAGATGCAGTGTTCAGTGTGGATAGATGCTGAGTGACCAGACGACCATTGGTTGTCCTTAGAGTTCCCGAGGGAGCGTGTGCCGGTGGTGCTTGCCCCCCTGCTCTACCAGACCCAGCAGGACCTACCTCTCAACAAGCTCACCCTTGACCCTGCCAGCATGGCTGCTGTCACCAACACCGTCGTACGTATATGTCCTTTGTCTTGGTAGATTTACTATTTATTTGTAGTTTGAGGATCGTGTGTAGTAACCAAGACTATTGCAGTCAGGTTCTGTGCAAGTTAGCCCACACAGAACCGTTCCCCTTTTCTTTAGTCGCTTTTTATGATTCGCTTGGGAAGCTCTGGGCTGCATGCGAATTCTTTGTTCCCTGGCTTGCAGGTGGTATTTGCTAACAATTATTAATGACACAAATTTAATCTAAATTCTAGTCTGAGAAAGAAACCTTTTATGATGCCAGTGGCTGTCTGCTAGTTATCTGAGACTAATTAATGGTAACGTATTTGTGCTATTGTATTGTACTTAGGAATAGAGAGATGACAAAGAATCGAGAGTTGTGGGGGAGTCTCATCGTGGGAAACGTCCAACCTGTGTTGACACGGAAAAGTGGACGTAAAACGTAAATGGAGAATGAATGATTATGTACCTTATATCCTTGTGTTAGTATCCAACTGTGCTGTGCACAGTATATGCCTGTTAACGTTTTTCTATTTGGCCCTGTGATGAAGTTTTTTGGGAATGAATATTTGGCTACGGTTTTTTGTATACAGGTTGAGTCAAGCCTGGCGGAGATGATTAGAGAACAGGGTGCCTCGGTCACTAAGAGGTAATAATTGATACAAACTGAGACATCATCTGTTGGTAGTGTTGTTTATATACAGCATAGCCGCACAAATATATTATACCATATGCAGTATGTTTAACTGTGTGCTTAGCCTTTATGCAGACATAAGTATAGTGTATAGTAAATTACATGAACATTTTTAGAATTAATTACATAAACACTTTAAGAATTGATATTCATGGACACTTCTAAGTAATTTTACAAGCATTAAAAGAATTTATTAGACATACGCTTTAAAAGTTAGGAGAACTTAGTTGAGTCAACTGTATGTTCTACCAAACTGAGCACTATAGACTGAGAATGCAGCAATCGATATTTATGCTTCGCTTTCATATCGCTCTCTGGTGCCTCCCTCCGTGTATTCTTTCCTCTTTCGTTTCAAACTTTTTCCTTCATATCGTTGATAAAATGTGACTATCTGGCGGTGCGAGCCTGTGGAGTGATCTCTAGTCCTTGTGGATGCTGCTGCAGCGTGGACCAGTGTCGTGCTGCGCTGGCGCAGCTCGATGTCAAGTACGTGACGCCGGCGTCAGTCGCGCGACTCCTCGGCATGATGGTCGGCCAGGTGGCTGTGGAACATTCCGGAACCTCACAGGTCTAATCCAATTTATACCCTTGTTCGTGGTTGAATTCTCTTAGTGTTAATATTCTAGTAATTTTAATATTGGAATGCAGTATAGTTAACTGAATTATTGGCTATTTTATGGTGAATTGCCGTAATGGACTTATTGACTACGATTGTTCAAGCTTAAGTTCTCTCTGGTGCCCTGCCAAACGTCAGGGCATCCAACCTCTCCACACCTTGCAGCCATGCATTATGTTTCCATATGATTTTCTTTTCAGTAATTCATCTATCATTCCTGTTCCTTTCTTCCCCTCATCCTCTTGCCCTCCATTCTTTCCTCCAGTATTTCTCTCATCAATCCCTCTCCTCTCACTACATGTCCAATCCAGTTTTTCTTTCTCTGCACAATCATATCCAGAAATGTAATTTTTTCCTGACTCGCTTGTCGCCGACCTCCTCATTTGTTCTTTTCTTTGTCCAGCTCATTATCTTCATTCTCCTCCAAATCTCAACGCGTTTTTTTATATCCTCTCTCTTTGAGCGACCATGTATTTTATGAAAGAACTGAAATGCGATTGGGCATTAAATGCCTTCAGTGCCCCACAGCTATGATAATGATGACAAAGTTGAGCCTGTGGTGCAGGGGTCCCAGTCGGGTGCCTGGCCCCCCTCCAGCGCCCCCTCGACCAAGGACGGCGCTTCCTCCACCGGCCCCTCGGCACAGACGGACACCTGGAAGGCTGACATCGCCATGCAAGCCGTCAAAGAGCTCGTCAGTATTCATATCCATACTCATTTTTGTCATTTGGCTTATATTTCAATCTCCTTTTTTTTGATTCAGAAATGGTATTAAATTTTTTTCCTGCATTTCATATTTCTTCATCGCTAAATGTAATTACGGACAACCGAATATAACACAGTTTGCGACGCAGTGACAAAAGACTAAAGTAGATTATCTGCGGAAAAGATAAACTGATATGGCTGCATTAAAAGCCATGGCCCATGCAGTTTTTCCATAGTTTTTGGTTTTAGTAGTTTTTATTTTTTTTTGGCCCCATGCTCAGTAATTATAAGCAAAACGAATCGCATTAATTTCTATTAATAGAACTGGAAACTATCACAAAATGACTGATATAGCTGGACAGGTGTGAGCATCATTCAACTAAGGGTGTGGTGTGGTGTACAGATGCCCTGCCTGCAGTGGAGTTAGGTGGTGAAGGAGCGCTACTATGCCGGATTTGTGGTGTGGTGCACAGGTGCCTGGCCTGCAGTGGGGTGAGGTGGTGAAGGAGCTCGACTACGCAGGGTTTGTGGTGTCGAGCAAGGCGGCGCTGTCGACGCTCGTACAGGCGCTGCACGTGGGTGTGGGCGCCGCTTTCCCCGTCTCTCACCTGTACGCTGTCTGGAGGAACAAGGAGGGGCAGGTGAGCCGCCGCTTCTGCTTGCTGCTCGCACCCCTGCAGACTGGGGTAAAACGAGAATCAGTCCGCAGGCCAGAGTTTCTCGGGAGAGTCGTAAAGTGCGACTTAAGAAGGAGGGACGGTTGTTTTGACTGAAGTGTTTACGTTTATACGCATTATTACACATGGAACTTAAACTCCTAAAATCACAAAATCATCATTGTCAGTTCACCAAGGCATTCGGGCAGTGAAACACCAAAACACCAAGTGCAATTAAATATCAAGGTAGTAGAGAAAAAGAATGAGGGTGAGGGCTCAAGTTAAAATTGCACGCATGGAACACCAAGGCACTAAAACATCTGTCACAAAAGCACCAAAAAGGGAGGGCACCAAAACAGGGGGGCAGTAAAACAGGGAGGCACTAAAAATCCAACGGACCTAATTAAATAACCAGCGTCAGTGAAATTCATAAGGGATAAAGCGACTTTAGTTCCAGTGATGAAGCGCAGATGAATAAATGATATAGAACTCGTGGCGATGATGATAAAAACGTTGAATCAAGTTGTAACCTCATCAGTTGAATTGTCATGGAGAGGTAGTTTGAGTTGATCTTGTGTCCTCTCTGCCTCTCTACAGATCTTGTGGATCGTCCAGGCGATCAAGATCCCCGAGGTGTTCCGTTTCAGATCTCGTGGATCGTCCAGGCGATCAAGATCCCTGATGTGTTCTGTTTCAGATCTCGTGGATCGTCCAGGCGATCAAGAACCCTGATGTGTTCTGTTTCAGATCTCGTGGATCGTCCAGGCGATCAAGAACCCCGAGGTGTTCTGTTTCGCGGACTACCCCCATCGCGCGGTTAGCACCGACTGCCTCAAGTCTCCGCCCGACGAGGAAAACCGAGACGTCGCCATTTGGTGAGAATGATATTGACCGCCGGTGTGGTCTACAGACTTAGATTAAATCGAATGGACTTTGTTATGGAGGACGTGTCAGGCAATACTTGGACTATTGCCCTGCTAGATTTTTATTGGCAACGTTTTTTCAAAGCAAACCAAAACCACCCATTGTTCTGCACATTGAGCTTGTAGAAACTGAAGGGAGTTTGCCGTGTGAGCTTCCTTGTGTATATGCAGTGATACGGTATGATGTAAGGCGCGGTGCGCTCAGTGCGGAGTATGATACATTGCGTGTGATGTGGTGTGCACCAGTGGTGAGATGTAGTGTGGTGTGCATGGTGTGGTGTGATGTAGTGTGGTGCATGTGGTGTGGTGTTATGTAGCGTGGTGCGTGTGGTGTGATGTGGTGTGGTGAGTGTGGTGTGGTGTGGTGTATGTCAGCAGTGTGTGTTCAATGTTGTGAGTGGTGTGGTGTGTGCCGGTGTGTGTGTCAATGTTTTGGTGGTGTAAAGGAAGTCGCTGGACCTGGTTGACGTGCTACTCCAGCTGTCAGAGGAGGGTCACTACCCCCCGTGCGTCGAC
This sequence comes from Chamaedrilus cognettii, assembly GCA_034695025.1. Lineage (NCBI taxonomy): Eukaryota > Metazoa > Annelida > Clitellata > Enchytraeida > Enchytraeidae > Chamaedrilus > Chamaedrilus cognettii. The sequence goes on from JAQIWG010010053.1 coordinate 8,282, forward strand.
CTCTTCAAGTACCCCCTCACACACTGTCCAGACCTCCTCTTCCTCGGCATTCTACAGCTGGTCTGGACCACCTCTTTATTGGCTCTGCAATGTCTAGATGATTAACCGCCTTTTGTCGTTGATTTTGTTAATGTCCATGTTTCACACGGGTTTAGATGTTTGCGCCCTAGTGAGGACTGCTGGACCTGTTTTTGCAGTCGGATATCTCTCTATCCATGGCCGTCGCGCCCTTGCACCACAGCTCTCGGTTAAGTGCCCTCATCCATGCCGTTGACACCGGGATACTTCACTGTTTTCTTTGCTGGCCTATCCATGTTGTTCTATGGCGACCGGGGATGGAGAATTTTACAGTCGGATGCCCTTCCTGACACCAACCAAATGCATAATTATCTGGCACGGGGTAGGAACCAGCGACACTTGTGTGTTTAACAGCCTTGCTGAATCCCTGTAACGCATAGTTTTATAGTTGGCGGCGCCGGGACTTGAACCCAGGTCTCTGGACTCGCGTTTGATGCCCTAGCCACTATACCACAATGCGTCGCTGTCTGATCGTATTAGTGGGAGGCGTCCCTGAAGAGGTCTTTGATGACAAAGCATACTCCAAATATTATTTGTTATTATAATTTGTCGTCCAGCTTATTTTGAATGGCAATTGCAAAGATATGGATTAAGTGGAGGTGAAATTTACAAACAAACTGGGTGGAACAGAACACAGCACGATACATTTCTTCGTGTAGCTGAGGTGGAACCCGCTAACCCTAACACAGTGCGATACATTTCTGCGCATAGCCGCGGTGGAACACACTCAAGCGCGAAATGACCACCTCACTCCTCCCCACATTCCTCGGCAACCACCCCAACTCGATCCCCGTGCTTCAGTTCACGTGGCACTGTCAGCACCACTCGGCGATGGTGCGCCCCCTGGTGCTCGACGCGATGGCAGAGTGGTACCTGAGGGGCGAGCCCCACGACCAGACCCGGCTGTCACGAATACTGGACGTGTCGCAGGATCTCAAGGTGAGTGGGGTGGTGGGTGGTGGTGGTGGTTTTCATGGTTTACGGACCGTGTGTATTGTGTAGTAAATTAGTAGTGAAGACTTCTACCGTTCAAAGAATTCTCTATTCTTTAGTCGCTGTTTAAGATGCACCTGGGGAGCTCTGGGCTGAGAGTCAATTCATTGTCCTGTTCTCTAGCTCTCTTGTATGAATTTTAGGCCCATGTTCTGTGACAAGGACTAGTACAGTCCAAGAAGCCACTCTCCTTTCTTTAATTCTTTGAAGCATTCAAAGCATCGATGCATTCATATGCATCGATCTTGAGATTTTGATGAAGAATGAACCAATTTTAGAGTGCAAATGATCTGCAGTGTGATTGATAAACAGCTGTCCAGTTGAAGATAAGGACCCAAACCTAGTGGCTGCATAAAGCCGTAAGGCCAGGTTTTTTAGTCCAGTCTTATACCCTAATCTAAGATTTGAATCTCAGCGACCAATGACATCGCAAGAAATAAAACCAAGATCAGGACGCTGAATGGATAAGATAATGTCGAGGCCTAGGATCAGGATTTAGTACTTGATAAAAAACCCTGGCCTGTGTTTGATTCATTTGTTCTGAGTGCAAGTCGTTCTTGTTTCCTATTCTTTCCCCCCCGGTCAGGCGCTGTCGATGCTGCTCAACGCGCCGGCGTTTGCGTTTGTCATCGACCTGGCGTGTCTGGCGTCACGTCGCGAGTACCTCAAGCTGGACAAGTGGATCAACGACAAAATACGTGACCACGGGGTCAGCGATATATATGACTCGATGATATGTATTATCAAGTATATATCGCTTGATAAATATCACGCGCTATGTATCGCACGATATATATAAATCGTTTTAATTACACTGGTCAACAAGATTTTTGCCTCATTGAATCTGTTAGTTTTTCCTAACAGATTTTGGCGTGCTGATTC
>JAQIWG010010054.1:0-10234 GCA_034695025.1 Chamaedrilus cognettii
CCAATAAAAAAGATAAGATATGCCAAAGATTCTCTTAAGACAATCTTACGACTAAGATTGTCATAAGATATCTACGTGAATGAGGCCCCTGGTCGTTGGTATGGATTTATTTTACTAGAAGCCAGGAGTGATGCTCTTACCGCTGATTTCATATCATATTTTTGCATACAAATTATATGCGGTACTTTCTTTGACATTAAAGATGTGTACCATTTATTAAATTTGATTGCCAGTTTAAATTCTAATTTTTTTTCTCGAGTAGGGAAAGGTTAAGTATTGGTGTAAGCGCATAAAAAAATTGTTGCTCCTTTTGCTTGACCTTGTTGTGCTTGACTTCTACCGTATTGTTGGTATGAAACGATATTACTTGAAGAAAGCAATGATTAATTGCTTTTCTTTTTCTTTTGATATGTAGATACAGCTACAATAAATATTGCTAAAACCGTAAATTAGTGATCAGCTGGATGAAGATTTTTTCTTTCTCTTGAATCTTTTGATTGACCATGATCGTGTTGATTACAAATAAAAGGTACTACTACTACTTATTGTGGCGCGGTGTATGTTGCTAGACCCGATGTGTGCGGAGCGCTACCACGCGGTCCACTCGGCAGGCCTGCACTCGCTCGCACTGCCCTGGATCACGGCGCTGCAGGAGTACTGCGCCGATGGTTAGCTGCTTCAGCTCAAGTATCGCTTGCTTTGTGGTGCGATATGAGCCAAGGATATTGTGTTGCGTGTTTTATTGCATTTCCTGGGTTAGAGTATTTATCGTGGTGCTGTGTTTATATATGTTTGATTTGGATGTTGGTCACTTTACGTACCTATTTAATTTTTTTCTTATGGTATATGGAGTTCTTGCCTCTAATTCAGACATGAATTATAATTTGGGATATTTATTATTATTCCTTACAGCGAGGTGCTCTGGTGTAGTGGTTAAAGCATTGGATGAAAGTCTTAGAGACCTGGGTGCGAGTCCCAGCGCCAGGAAACTCTGAAACCATGCGTTATTCAAATGCTCGCGATCTGATTGGGTCGTGACGTCATTTTGTTCTGTGACAATTTGAAACCAAATAACTCTTGATTGAGCAACTGGCGCTGACTGTGATTGTGCCATGCTGCGTGGCTCAGAAGCTGAGATGGAGATGCCGGTGATGAACGCTGACCTTGAGCAAGCCATCGTCGAACATCTTCTCTGCACCAAGCCTATGCCTTCTAGGTCAGTCGCCATCTTTCCCCTTTCAACATTACAATGGCTCGATGGGACTTTTTGAAGTAGTGTAACTGTCGTTTCAGGTTTGATGGGCAATTAACTTTCATGCCATAGCAAGAATTAGGCAAATGATGAAGAAATATGGACCTAATAATAGAATACGATTTGGGTGAATTCCTTTTAGGATGAAGTCCCTGCCCATGTTCCCCAGGCCGGGGAACATAGAATTGGCTTGCAGCCCAGAGCTCCCCGGGCGAGTTGTAAATTTGAACACTGTTGAACATTCATGATCTCTGTATAGTTTGTTGAACATTCATGATCTGCTCTGCATGGTTTGTTGAATATTCATGGTTGCTGCATGGTTTGTTGAATATTCATGATTTCTGATGATTTGTTGAATATTTATTATCTCTGCCTGGTTTGCTGAATATTCATGATCTGTGTGGTTTTGTGCAGTCCGCCGTCGCCTGTTTTGGGCGTGTGCCTGGTCTCAGATCGACTGCTTGGCTCCAAAGTAATCTGTCTCACCGCGACTCTGCAGTGTGTTGTACTGCCACTCCTGTAAGTGAAACGCATGCAACGTTGTATATTAGCCAAGTGCATCGATTAGACTTTATCGATTGTGTTTTACATTTGTAGTGTAACGGGTTTATAAATAGAATGATTGATACAGGATTAGTTTGATTTATGATGTATTAGATTGATTGATGCCGGTTTGGAGTGATTGACGATGGATTAGATTGATTGATGCCGGTTTGGAGTGATTGACGATGGATTAGATTGATTGATGCCGGATTAGAGTGATTGATGATGGATTAGATTGATTGATGCCGGATTGGAGTGATTGATACCGGATTAGATTGATTGATGCCGCATTGCAAAAATAGAAAGATTTTGAACTGCCCACACAATCACCATTTGCAAACTGCACATTTCAATTTACAACTGCACATTTCAATCTACAACTGCACATTTCAATGTACAACTGCGCATTATGTGTGCAAAACGCGTTAAAATATGGAAATATTTATCACCTTGATCAGGCTGTTTTGTGTCGACTGCAGTCATGGGTACGGAGTGACGCCGACACCACTGTTGTCTAGTGAGCCGCGTGGCGCGGGGGTGTCGCCCCTGCGCCGACGACACAAGGAGCCGTTCAATGTCTGCGTACAGAAGATACTCCGGCGGGACTCCTCCAATCCACTCCTGCAGTGGGTGATAGTTTTATAGACAACGAACGATTGCGCCAGATATTATTATTATTTTCTGTATCTTTTTTGACCGGACAGTTTACGGTGCGCCGCGTAGTGATCTTAGTCATCTCGATGGCGCTGTGTACGTCTTGGCATTACGAGGAGCTGATCTTGCCTTTGTTTAATTTGTGAAGCATCTTGTTAGTGTAAAGCCATTTTTTTACTAATAATAACCATTGTTTTTGACGTTTATTCTAATTGGTATGTTACAGGCAAGCCTGAACTCATGTTAACAGAGGTTGGACGTTTATATAAGAGCTGGGTTTAATGATCGGATGCCCTTCCTGTCGCCCATCAAAATACAAAATTATCCTGGACGGTGATTACCGGCTAGCGACACTCGTGTGTTAAACAGCCTTGTTGAAGGGCCTGTGACGCATCGCATGATTTAATTGTTGCCGGCGCCGGGACTCGAACCCGGGTCTCTGGAATCTCTGTCCGATGCATTATCCACTACACCACAGCGCCTCGCTGTTTATGGTGTTCATTGTTGTTGGCGCAGCGGAGGGTTTGGCTCGGAGCTGACTCCCCAGGAGTGCTTTGAGCTGCTGAGTCGCGTCACGCAGGTGTTCAGAGAGGAGTACGTACAGAAGCAGGACCTGGCGCGACTCACCATCGAACGCAGGCAAGCAGACTGGCACGCGTCGAATCATCATTTACATTCAATGTCCACTTATATGTGCTAGCACAGGCTGAACGTTTTCCACCGTGAGACTCGCATCACTCCAGATTCTTTGCTATCTCTGTACTTTGTCACCGATGCCGCTGTGTCAGCATGTCACCAATGCCGCTGTATCATCATGTAACTGATGCCACTGTGTCAACGTATCGCCGATGCTACTGCGTTAGCGTGTCACCAATGCCACTGTCATTGATGTCACCGTGTCATCGATGTCACGTGTGTCAGGATTCGCGTGCTGACGGAGCAGAAGGCGCAGCAGCAGTGTGATGTTGAAGATCTGAAGCGCGCGCGACACACCATGGAGCGAGCAGCGCAGGAGCTGACGCTCAAACACACGTGTGCCGCCAGCGGACAGGAGCGCATCACGGCCAGGTGTATCATCTATCTGATTTTAAGCACAGAAAATTGATTACCGGGAGCAGTTTTTTACAGGATCAGTCTATATAGTTTAAACTCGATCTCAACGCACGTTGATGCAATCGGACATAAGCTGAATACTGCTGATGCTGCGCGGGATCAGTCTAAAGTTCGATCTCAACATGCATTGATGCAAATGGCCATAGGTTTGAATGACACAGCAAGTATATTAATCCATATAAGTCTATATAGAACAAATCTGTCTCAACTCGCGTTGATGCAATCGGCCATGAGTTGATTGCTGCAGCGGTGCAGTTTCAGTCTTAATATCAATCCCATTCTCAACGATCATTAATGCAATCGATCATCAGATTTTGAATACTGCTGCGGTGTAGGATTAGTGTATACTTCAATCTAGATCATAGCAGGCGTTGATGCAAGCGGCCATAAGATGAATGCAGCTGTTGCGCAGGATCAACTTATAGTTCAATCTCAACACACATTGTGATGCAAGCGGCCATAAGTTTAATGCTGCTGCTGCTGCATAGGATCAGCACGCTGCTGAAGCGCCTGCAGCAGCAGCTGCCTATGCTGTCCGACGCTGAGAAGGACTTCCAGCGGGAGCTGTGTGAGCTCGAGGAGTGCTGCTGCACCTACGACAACCAACTAAGACGGGTCAGCCTGGGGCGTTGGCAGGGCCTGATCTGGGTCTTAAATTTTTTTTTCAAAAAGACATCTTTTTTCGTCAGGCTGTATTTTTTCGTCTAATTTGTTGCACATTTGTTCCCTTCAGCTGCACTGGAATATATAAAATTTATTGTTTTGTTCATCACCGTAGAGCCTGTAATTGAGCGCCTAAGGACGAAGGGTGAATAAAAAATTTGCCAAGGGCTTTCACCAAATAGAAAAAAAATAGCCAGCTGCTTCCAAAATTATTTTTTGGCGATTTTTGTGACTGGCAGATCAAGCCCTGGGTGCTGAAACTGTTTTTCTTCTGGGGGGTGAAATAAAATTTTATTCATTGAAAACTGGTCTTAATTTCCTTGGATGAGAGAACTACCCTAAGGAAAAATTGAACATTGTCAAACATTAAATTTTGTGCGCATGTGATTTTGGCGAATTGGAAAAATTTGCAAAAATTGCATGCAGCAAAAATTACTCTGCAGAAGCTATGTGTAATCGGCAGTCCTCTAAAATGCAAAAATTAAGGGCACCTAAGAATTTTAGGTGCCCTTAATTTTTGCAAGGCAAAACCGCCAAAATAGCATACGGTCAAAATGTCATGTTTTACAGTATTATGTTTAATTGTTGCATTTTTATGTTATTTTGTAAGTGTTTCATGTTCTATTAATTTTGTCTGCGTTCTTCTTGTTGTTTTTTTTGCTTTTGTTCAAATATTTATTAATTATTCGTTGTTCAGCTGGTGGACAAGAAATCCTACCAGGACCGAGTGATCAAGATGGCGGAGGAGGGGCTGGGGAGCACAGGCTCCCCCAACCGTCGTGGGAGGGGAAGTCAATCCCCCGCATGCCCCCCACCCCTTCCCCTTAGCAGCGCGGACATGGCTCGCATGAAGGCGGCGCTAACACAAGAGTGAGTACTTTATTTATTTATTTATTATTGTTATTGCGAGTTTTCATTTGTTTATTCAATTCACAAGTTATCCCTATTACTTAGTTGCATGAACAGTTTAATACGAAGTCCAGGGGCCCGTTTCTCAGAGTTTCAGTAACTTTAAGCTTAAACTTAATTTTTAAAAAGATTTGAAAAAAATTACATCCAACCGCCGACCACCGTGTCGTTGGTTTATTCTGACTGGCGCCGTGGTGGTGCAGGGTTTCAAATAACTAAGACTAAAATTTGCTCAAGATTTTCTTAAGAACTTCTTAAGACAAAAATTTGCGAAAGATATTTTGAGAAACAGGCCCCTGCATCGTAAGCGGCTAGCATTTTTATTCATTGCTCTTCTCCACATAGCTTACAACGGAAGGATCTATGGTCAACTAAATTTTGAAAATGCAATTTATCATTTTACGATCGATATGCAGTAAAATCACGATTGAATGTCGTAAACACTATTAATACCAGGTTGAATGGACGCGTGGTGAGATCTAAATCGAGTCACAGATTGACTAAACTGTGCAAGCGAACTATCAGCTAAATAATATCTAACCATGACACGCGCACTCTGATTGGTCAGTCTATAACTCTGTCTTGATAATCTTATCAATTCGAGTACGCAACTAAGCATAATAGAATATTTTAGCTTATACATCTACTTACGTATTATTTTATTTTGGTGAAAGACTGAAAGTCTTCGTTATAACCTTGATCTAATTTTGAGAGATCTCTTGCATTTTCAGAGGTGGGAAGATTCGCGAAATTCACGAATTGATAGCGTGAACGCTATTACATATTCCAATGTATACATCTACTTACTTAATTTGATTTAGATGAAAGACTGAAGGGCTTCGTTGTAACCTTGATCTTCTCTGGCTGTTTCAGGGGTGATGACATCGCAAGCTTGGTGGAGAAGATTGGATATCTGAATGTGCACATCAATTCCTAATAGCCTACCCGTTTCCATTTATGCACTGAAACACTAGGGGTTGGTTAAATCCTGAACCACCATTAAATCCGTGTTGGAGAAACCATCCCTAGATCCTGACTGCCGGTGACTCATCGGTACTCTGAAGTGTAGATTTATAACGTTGGATCGTTTAAACCGGTGTTGAGATACGGATCAGAATCTAGCCGTAGACGCCTTAATGTACGAGTGCTTTTGGTAGAATTACCGGCAGTTATAAAGTAAAGGACGACTCTAAATCCATAATTTAATATTATGGGTGTGGGAAATGTCTAATTAATAGTTGCGGATCGAGAAATGTGTCATTATAAATCGGCGTATGTGAACATTATAAATCGGGAAGTAGGGCGTTATAAAGTGCAGTTAGAAATGTACAAGCACTGAGCTTGAAGATGATTATGCACTGTCGCGCACAGAGCGGATTTAGTAAAGAAAAGCATTGTGTTTTATATACTGTTCTGTCGGGGCTAAATTTGCATCGTTTACAAGTAATAAAAAACTTCTCTTCTCAAGAATTCATGTTTATATACACAAAGTTCATTTTAAAGGTTGTTTTCCTTATTAGTTAATGCTAAGCATGCACGGTTTTTGTAACTTCCGAGAGTTCACATTTTTCGTTATTGAAGTGTGGTCAAAAAGAGATTTCTATTGGTGCACTTAGTTGTGAATCGTTATTGGATCCTATATTATCCTACTTGATATTACTTCTTGATCAAATTGCATTGGTACAATTTAACATCTGCCTTTTTTTTAGTTAATGGACAGATGTATGATTTTTAGGGGTGAAAGCATCACTTTTACAGATAGTGTAATATCTACACAGTAAGAGCGGTATGTTCGTTTTTCTTAGCTTATGAGCTTTTAATTTGTAGTTTTTGATCATAAAGTGTCCTTTTTAAAACAAACAGTCCTACTGTTTGATGTTTTGTAAAAAAAATTATTATTACAAAAATTGAGTGGCAACACTGATTAAATTCTAACTTTGGGTGTCATTGATTATTATGGCTCCGAAAAAACCTGCAGAGAAATGTGAGTTTTTGGCTTTATTTACCTAGTTCAACCGCGCCATTTCATGTTATATACCCTTCAAGATCTGGGAAGCATTACCAAAAGTAAATAGTTAGATAGATATGTATGCAGTAGTTAGATTAAATCTTAATTTTGTTGAGCGATATTTGGGGATTTGGATGCCAAAGGAAGTGCACATGTTTTTGCCTAATCGCTAATAATCGTACCAAATTAATTCATAAGATGATAATGTAGGTTACGTTTCAATTACTACAGTGTTTAATCTGTTGAACCATATACTGCTTGAGTAACTCGTAGTCGTTTGATTATAATCACGCAAGTGGGTGGACTGCAATGCCGTAAATTTATGAATCGATGCAAGCATAAACAATAATAAATTGCTGTCATTTGTTGCATTTAAAAATAATTGTAAAATAGTTTATTGCTAGTTGTCATATAAATTTAATTTTGTTTCGTTTTTGAACTCCTCAGCTGCGGCCGCTCCTAAGGCCAAGGAGCCTGCAAAGCCAAAAGAGGCTGAGGCCCCGAAGGCAAAAGAAGTCCCCAAACCCAAGGAGGCTCCCAAGCCCAAAGAAGCCCCGAAGCCCAAGGAAGCCCCTAAACCTAAAGAAGCTCCCAAGAGCAAGGAGTCCGCAAAGGCTGCAACACCGAAGCCTGTCAAGACGAAAGATGTTAAGGCAAAGGAATCTGGTATGATTTATCTATATTTTCATATGAAACTTTAGTTAATTGTATAGCATTAAAGATTCACAATGCATTATATTGAATAAAAATGATACAATACTAAGAAATCTATTATTGAACAGGCGTCTGGAAGCCCTATATCATTCACAAAATTTCAATAAATTTATTGGCTTTCACAGTGTACCAAGAGATTTATGAAAATATGTGTTGATGATAGCAATTTGATTAGTGACTTGGCTATATTGCTGCAGTTGCTTGTCGCACTGGTGAGACTCATAACATGTTATTATAGCTTTTAGTCTGCCTTTTATATATCTGAACATCTGTGACTGTATTCTTTAAAACAAAAATGGAGTGTGTATTATACTGTTTTGGTAATGTAAATGAATTTAGATCATTTCAAGAGCCTTCTATTAGTTCAGATCGTTAAATTAAGTTGGCGCTGGTTAACAGGAAAGTCGAAGGAGAAGGCGCTGAGGGCCAAGAAGGCAGTGCTCAAGGGCGTGCACGACAAGCGTATACGCAAGGTGCGCACCACCGTGCACTTCCGTCGACCCAAGACCCTGCACCTGTCACGTGCGCCAAAGTACCCCCGTCGGAGCACCCCCAAGCGACCCTGGTAGGCTCGCAACACTGGTTCTGACTGAAGATCTGGATATCTGGATTTCATCCAGTTATTCTTTATCCCCCTGCAGGCCGGGGAAGAAAGAAATGGCTCGCAGCCCAGAGCTTTGTGGGCATGTCTTAACAGGCAACTAAAGAAGGGGCAGCGGTTCTGTGCCGGCTCTCTTGCACAGAACTGCACTAGTCATTGATCTGTAGTCTTTGTGCTACATTGACTACAAAGGACAGATATCCTTTTGCACCTGCAGACTTAGCTCGAAAGAGATATGCGGCTCAGAGCACCCCGGGTGAGTCGTAAAAGGCGACTAAATAGGGAGGAGCAGTTATTTGCGTAGTTCTGCTTCACTGAATGGAACTGTAATAGTCTTTGACACATGGTCCTTAGGCCCCAAAAGCCATCAATCTTGAAGCCTTGCACTATGTTTAAATCGTTAGTATTGGGAAAGGTAAATGATGGCTGAATAAAATTGAGGAAAGTTTATGCTATGTTTATGTGCATATTGTATTCATCTATTGCTTTTCAAGATCAAGTCTCCTGAGGTAAAACAGACTTTATGATAATGATAATTGTGAGTTTTGAATCGGCTTTGGTGTCAAAGGACTTTTTCGGGGGCCTACAGACCATTTATTATTTAGGCTGGATCAGTTCAAGATTATCAAGTACCCACTGACGACCGAGTCTGCGATGAAGAAGATCGAGGACAACAACACGCTCGTTTTCATTGTCGACAAGCGCGCCAACAAGCCTCAGATCCAGATGGCCGTAAAGAAGCTTTACGACATTCAGGTCGCAAAGGTCAACACCCTCATCAGGTATGGTGTTAGGGCTTGATCTACCCTCTGCAAGCTGGGGAACAAAGAATTGGCTTGCAGCCCAGAGCTCCCCGGGTGAGTCGTAAAAGGTGACTATAGAGAGGGGAGCGGTCTGTGCATGGCCCTCCACACAGAACCGGACTGTAATAGTCTTCGTTGCTATACACGGTCCTTAAACTCCCAAAACTATCATCGGGGCTTGATCAGTCTGTTGATCGATAAAATCGGTAAAAAAGAATTTAGTTGGCAGTTGGATAAATTTGTTTCCATTTGGAAAAAGCTTTTGTTGAATTTTTATTGATTCTTTGTCCTCGTTTAATTTTTTATTGATTCTTTGTCCTTGTTGAATTTTTTATTAATTTGTTGTCCTTGTTGTATTTTTTTTTGATTCTTTGTCCTTGTTGAATTTTTTTTTGATTCTTTGTCCATGTGTTGAATTTTTTTTTGATTCTTTGTCCTTATAAATTTTACTACTACTAGCACCAGACCCGTAGTGCTATTAGTATTTGTCTGTGCTCACATCCTGACCAGAACGCAAATGCCTGGACAACTGTCCGGACTCTAAAGGCCTAGAAGGCTGTCCTGTGTCCACTACTCGGGAGAGTCCAGTGTAGCAGTATCATAGAGGAGTCATTTCTCACTCCCTTCCTGCCTGAATGTGCCCCCCTCTGCCTGTATGCCTGTATTCTCTCTCCCCGCCAGTCGCGCTCCATAGCGACATGCTGTCAGTACATGTACATGTACAGCCCGTGGTCGAGAAACTTCCAGATTAAGTTGGAAGTCGGCAGCTCAGCTGGCCAGGTGTTTAGGTATTGTGATGAATGTTTTTTTACGCCTGTGGTGAACTTTGACAACAGCGGCTGCAGATGTTCAGTGCTTTGATTGGCTCTATACTATATATATAAATATTGTTTTGTGATATATATATAAATCTTTTATTCACCATCAAGGCAGAACACAATAAAGAAATAGAAACTTAACTAAACATACAGTTG
>JAQIWG010010055.1:0-10233 GCA_034695025.1 Chamaedrilus cognettii
GAATATCTAAAGCTTTGTACATGTCTACTACACGACATTTTCACTCCGAAATAAACTCGCGAGCGGGATAGAGTAGGGGGGTCGGGTGCTGACATAAGTCGATCGATCCAACTCTATCCAAAATCATGTTCCCAAACCATCCTTCTCTTACATTTGACGTTTTATCTTGACACTATCACACATTTTTACACCGCTCATTGCTACATCTGAATAATTGAATGTTTTATAAAAATTAAAAAATTAATTATGCTGGTGGGGGGGGGGGTGCATCCCCCCCATCCCCCGCCTGGATCCGTCCTTGCTTGCGTCGCTAGACCCTTGCAATTATAGGCTACAATACTCAATTTTATCGACTGCGGAGAGAAGGAGGGCTGAGGTTGGCTTTTGATGTCTTAGTGCATTTGCCGTGCATCTTAGGCTATTTGTGATTGCACGTTGCCTCCCTGTCGCCGTGAAAAAGCTACACAATAAGAGTTTTGATTTGATTTTTTTAATTCACCGAAGCTCTTCAAGGGACGGGAGGGGGAGGGGATGTAAGTAGGCCTATGTGCCTACAGTATGTGCGTTAGCGCTCATAGTGAGTAGGCAATGTTTTACTCGGCGGCAGATAAAGTACTATAAAGTTAATGATACGCAATGGAACAAGGTATGAGTAAAACGCGTCAACATACCGCATCGAGCTATATCATGGACTACTATAATTATCATAGTACATATATATCATGTACATCTATATCATGTACTGTTATTCTATGTCGTGGTACATCTATATCAAGTACTGTTATTCTATATCACGGTACATCTATATCAAGTACTGATATTCTATATCACGGTATATCTATATCAAGTACTGATATTCTATATCACGGTATATCTATATTATGAACTACTGTACTATACTGTACGATGGGTAGAAATCTCATGCCCAATAGGTCTAGGTTAACCTACACGTAGCCTAGAGGTCTAGTAACCTAGATTAACATGGATTAACTTACATGTAGATTAAATGGTGCGGTAATTTACATTTAAATTTAGTTAATTTTAATTTTAATTCAAACGATATTAAAACGAACGTTGCATTCTTGTAATATTCGTGTACACGCATCGTATCGACCTTACATTGCAGACGACGTCGCAACGACACCATCGCGCTAAAAAGAAATTTATCCATCGCGAGCGAAACGTCCCGCGCGGCCATCAAAAGTATCTCGCGACAGAAGATTATTTCTTGGATACAACACCGCTCCCATCGATCGCGATTGTCGCGAAACTACGAGTATATCTGCAATCCAGCTGATCATACTAACCTAAGAATCGTTAGACCAACAAACAACTCCTTCTTCTCCGAGTAAGTCTTACTCGAATATCAACGAACATATCCAACAGATCTGATATATCAACTGACAACTGACATATCACCTGACAATCAACTGACATATCGATCATCCAAAAAAGAACGCGTTGATTTGAGTAAGAACTCAACACTCCGCTCGTTTGAGTAACGACCCAACGCTCCACCATGGATCCCTGCTGCTGCTGCCACTACGCGAAACGTTTCTGCAATCCTCAGTGCTTCTCGATGAACACGACTAGCGCTCACATCTTCCCCGTCAGCGCGCGCACCGAGGACGAGATCTGGAAGACGATCGAGTCTGGAATCTGGCTCGTCAAGTGTCGCGACATCTGCGAGCTTAACTGCACGTTCTGCACGGGAGAGCCGGTCTACCTCGCTTTCTTCTTCGGCCAGTTCTTCCAGGCAAGGATTTATCTGCACTCCCTATAACACCCCCAGTTTTCGAGGACATCCCCAACAATCAGAATTTTAATACCCCTTCCTGAGGGTTTGGTTTTTGTTCTTATTTAGGGACCGTGTGTAGCACAAAGACTATATACAGTCCAATTCCGTCTCTTATACTGTCCGGTTCTGCGCAAGAGAGGCGGCACAGAACCGCTCCCCCTTCTTTAGTCGCCTTTTGTCACTCGCCCGGGGAGCTCTGGGCTGCAAGTCAATTCTTTGTTCCGGGAGGTGTGTAAGGGAGGTGTAGCGGGGAGGTGTTAGACTCTATTTAAAGTGTCAAGGTGTAAAGTTAAAAATGGAAAAGCATCGAAATGATTTAAAGAAGTAAGTCACAAGTGGACATTGAGTGGTAATATAGGAGTCAGTATGCAATTTTTTGGAAACTCCCCCCCCCTGATATTTCTGACGCTCCTCCATTTCTTAAGCCGTCGATGCCTGCTTCCAGGGCATCGCCCAGATGCGGTCCGTCGTGAACAAATGCAGCGAGTGCTACCTCACCTGGTGGTACGTCAAGGACATCCCCATGATTGACTTCTTCTGCATCACCAGCTGCTTCACCTACAAGCACATGCTGAAGATCGGGATGAACCTCGTGCGCAAGTTCCTCATCAAGTTCCACTGCTTCGACTGCCCGTTTACGTGCGCGCCGTGCGGTAACTGCTCGTGCAACTGCAAGTCGGTGGAATGCGAGGCGCCCTGCTGCCAGCGGGGACCGACAGACCACAGAATGTCAGAGTTCCACCTGTTCCTTCTGAAAACGTCGTCTAATGAAGTTGCGCGGATGCTCGCCTGCGGGTGCCTGAGCTACAAGCCGTGCGGCAGCTCGTGCGATCCCATCAACTACGTCAACTGCTTCCCGGTCTACGTGTGCCTCGAGGACCAGTGCGAGGACAAGTACTGCGGTCTGATTCAAGTGACGTCGACGTGTCGTCTGAACGAGCAGCAGGGGCAGCTGGTCACGCTCAACTTCGTCGTGGTGTGCGCACTTGTCAAGCCGACGCTCGAGGACGTCAAGACGACGGCGGTGACGGGGGACATGTACAAGGTCGTCTTTCAGTGTGACGCGGAGAAGTTGCTGAGGCTGTTCGACTGCGGGCACGACTGCGTGCCGCCCATCAACTGTCCGCCGCTCGCCTGCAGCTCTGTGGTAGGCTGTTTGTAGGCCTATGTTTAAAGATAATCATAATGAATTTAACGACGCTGCAAGTAGGCCTATCGGTACATGCATGTACTTGGACAATATTAGTATACATATAGGCTAGAATAATAAGGCATGTGACGTCAAAGTTTGGAGAGTCTATTCGTCTAATGTATGTTCTGAAGGGCAACATTGTGTCCATAGCTTACGCGTTGAAATCTGAGATAATTGGAGAAATCTTTCTGTAGACGCTTTAATGCAGCTCCCTTCTTGAAACAATTAAAAGAAAATTAAATTGTATTGGATCAAAATTTAAATGACTCAATTCATTGCTTAGCCAATTACAGGCTATTCCTGGTGTTTAACCCGTTCAATGTTTAAGTCATATAGACTAGGCCCTACATAAGCGATAATGTTATATGAAATGTAAGATGCGTGAAATGTTGTTTCTAATCATAGTTTGTCACTAGATATTAGTGTTGTTTTTTACTGTCTACGGTAACTGCTTAAGTACATTCCAATTGCAGATATTCTAACTTGTTTGTAAATAAGGTAAGTAGAAAGGGACATTGAATCAATAAATACATGTATCATGTAGGCTGAGGCAGGAACTTGTGAATAAACGTGGGACTAGTATTGTATCATGTAGGCTATGTCGTAGAATGATCGTAATGATGTCACAGCATAAATGCAAGATAAGAGCATATGCATGTACACTGTAGGCTTCAGCCTGAATGATGAATGTTTTGTGAAAGGTGAAAGAGTCGTGGAAAAATTTATTTATGTTCATGCTTTTCATTTTACTCTTTACTCGGAGAGCCAACCGTATTTTAATATTTTTTGCTAATAATAGTAGGAATCCCGATTTTTACTTTAAGGCATTTCTAAAAGCGAAAACAAATATAAATTGTCAAATCACGACATCGCATCTTTAATGGTAGGGACCTACCATTCATTGTCATTCAATCTTGTTCACTGTAAACAAAAACAGACGCGGTCTTCGAAATTTGATTTCAGTTGCAACTTTATTCCACTGGAAGCGCAAAGCTCAACCTGAACCGGATTATAAATTTTACAAAGTGTTATGATGCCAACAAGCTTCAAATAAACTGTACAAGTATATAACTGCAAATATTTGATGTACCGGTATGAATTACAATTACAGGCCTCTCTTCGTCATAGGCCTATGCTGTTAGATATTGTGACTGTGGTTCAGCTTTCCAGTAGACGATAATGGAGCATTCACTAGTGACTGCGTATAGGCGAAGACTAGTGCAATGGCTGTAATTCTCTGATCTTTTGATCGATTTGAGTTTGTCCAGTAAATTGCGTTCAACTTCAGGTAATTATTGTCTCAATGACGTGCATTGAAAATGTGTCGGCCTATATTTTGGACGTTTTAGAGTTAAAGCATTATTGGATCTAAAAGACAAAGAATTGCAAAACTACATGTATTTTATTTGTCGTTTAGAGACCATTTGTTTATCGGCAATTTGAATTATGACCATCAGGAACTTATGGTAAAATGAAAGATTTTCGTTATGTCTTTGTAGCGCAATAACGGCATTTTAATTGATACTGATTTTTTTAGTAGCAAAGTAACCCCGAAGTTGACAAACTGTTTCTTGCTTTTTCTTTTCATTTCCTAAAATTCAACCCAAAGAAAGCGCAGCGCAGAGAAATTATACATAGACCTACTATTTAAACAGTAGCGTCATTAATGATTTGTGTTTTATTGTGTTGGAGTTTTGAAGAATGCACTTGTAGAATATTGCATAGCTTGTTTGGCTTGCATTTGAACCTACAGTACATAATGTGGAACCCGTAGTAATGCATGGTACAAAACCTGGTAGCCTTATTTTAAAGCTTTGCTGACGCTTCAGTCGACCACGCACTCCACGCTTCTTCATCCATTTTAAAGATCCCAAATTTATGCTGTGACATCAACATCGACATTTATCTAAAATGAGCATTGTTCGCTTTGAGATATAGATTGCCTGGCTAATAATTGGCTGAATTGCATAAATTATAGCTTGCTACAAAGTTGGCAAAGTTTTATTGCGATATTTTATGCGTTAAAGCATAGGCTACATTGCCTTCGTTCTGGTTTTGCTATAATATTTCAATATTTTTCTTCCAACCATTTTGTCAGGAATAACGAAGAAGTCTGCAATGGCTGACAACAAGAAAGGGTCGGGATTCGATTCTTTTTAAGTTGACTGTTGATCATCACTCAGAATAAGGCATCAGATGAGCTGCCACTGTTCTAGCAATTGACGTTAAAATGTGAATCTATCCGCCATCTACTAGCCCACGAACGTTGGACAGTCATGATCTATTTCAATCGAGCGATTTACGAAGCGCGTCATGTGAAAAACCACAACACTCAACTATTTCCCGTTGATAAAAACAAACAAAGAACAATAGAGTTCAATGTACAAATTCATTCGTATGGTTTTTTTTCCTTTATTCTTAATCAGAGCTTTCGCGCGGTGTAATACGTACAATGTAACAACAACTGACGATCAATTAGCACAAGTGTACAAGTGTCTGCAGGATCAGCGCACTATTGCCTAGTGTATATGCCGCAGTTATAATGAACTTAAATTTAGCAACTTAACCGTTAGGTGTAGATGTATGTTTGATGAGATTTTGACATTATGATGCTGACTGCGAAATGTCTGTGTGTGTCTTAGAATTTGTTATTTTAATCTTATTTGAAAGTGCGGAGAACCATGTTGTGTAAACAACTAATTTTATTCGTCTACAGAGCTTTCTATTGAAAAAAAACTGATCACGCGTATAGAGGCCTGTAGGCCTAAACTGAAAAGGAAGCAATCAACACACAGTTTAATTGTAGAAACAATTGGGCCCACCGAAAGGAGCGAGAAAAATTGTCAGCATTTGTAAGACAATGCATTTAATAAATCTGAATCACTGCTATATCCGGTTCAGGTTGACCCTATTTTTCACGGAAATTAAATTTAGAAAATTTCAAAATGACAGCTTACATTCTATCCTGGCATGAGTTTCAGATTTTTGCGCTAAATTATCGCAGGTTACGTAAATTTCGTACTGGAAGCCAAGGTCCTTAAAATGCGACACTAACGCCTTCTCATAAAAGAATTATGAATAAATTATGACTAGCCTATCTGTAGTGTGTACCTTTTCAGTTGAATTTGATGATGCGTTTAATTTTTAATTAGCTTGCTATCAACAGTATCGCAAATTTATGCGCCATCTTCATCAATCCCAAACCTAACAAATAGTCCTGCAATAGGCCTACAATATCAGTCTTCTTAATTTCTGAGAGCGTGCAATGCTGCTCTGTTTATCCGTTAAGTTCAGTTTGTTTTGCGTCGGCGGTAATCTTCCTTAAAACCGTTACGCAATAGGCTTGTACTTACAAATTTAGTTATATAAAATTGAATGAATATTTAGCAGGATATCAGTGAGAGGCAGTGGTTAAAGTGTAAAATAAATCGAGGGGCCCGGTTCTATCATATCTTGTGGGGCCTAAGTGCGTTCCGGTGCGATCCGGTATG
This sequence comes from Chamaedrilus cognettii, assembly GCA_034695025.1. NCBI lineage: Eukaryota > Metazoa > Annelida > Clitellata > Enchytraeida > Enchytraeidae > Chamaedrilus > Chamaedrilus cognettii. The sequence goes on from JAQIWG010010055.1 coordinate 6,482, forward strand.
CTCAGTAGTTGACTGACGCATTCGCATTCGGATAATTTTTCCTTCCCGTGCGAAACTCACAAGCGAGGGGGTGGGGGGAGAGGGTGCTAATTTGCTAGAATTTTTGGGGGGGCCCCCAGGTGCGATCCGGTGGGATCCGGCTTGGAGAACCAGGTGTGATTCGGTGGGCCTTAACTATTTTACACAAAGTGAGGTGCCGGATCTGCGATCCAGCCCACTTTAGCCTAACCTGGTGCTAGATACCATCTGATTCAGCGGAAAGTTATATAATTAGGATATACAGCTATGGACTTTTGACGTGAATTTCTTTTGTTAAGGGTCGTATTTTGATGCATAAGAAAAACGCGAGAACTGGGGTATAAAACCATTTTCTCATAAATAGTCGTGCATGGCTAAATAAGTTTCAGCCATCAGCCTATACTCGCTTCCTTCTGGTGCGCCAAAGGATAAATTTTAAATCATGACGTAGGCTCCCAAACGGATCGAATTTTATCCGGTTTCACCAATCAGCATATAGCCTTGTTGCCAAGCTTATAGATCATTGAAAACAGCGGTTAGGTCAAAAGAAAAATTTGATATTTTTTTATGTCACGCAACAGTTTGCAACGCACGTTTGAGTCGATTGCGATACAAAACTTCAAAGAAGCGCATCGCAATAATTGCGATGCACTTTCGTGCAGTCTTTTTTTAAACAAGTTATAAACTCAGTTTAATGTCAAACCATTGCGCATGGATAAGATTTCATCGCTGACAGCATGCAGCGAGAGGCCGCTGCGGTCAGCAGCCTGCATCAGGAATGGCAAAGGCCTCGCCTGAGTTAGCTGTAAGCAGAGCACAAATTGTGCTAAAAGTTGAATGCTCGTAATCGCGAAGATGACGAAGAGGATTAATAGGTCATAACTAATTAATTAATAGGTAGGCGTTCCGTAATCGCGTATAGGATTATGACCTTCGGGACACGCTGGAGAAATTATTACGTTTTGCAATAGGATCAGGCCAGCATTGAAACATAGTGAATATGCAAGACTGTTTGAACTTAATAGTTTTACAACTTCTACACATAAATTTGACACTGTTGAAGTTTACCAATGATATAATGAGAAATACAAAAACTGCTGCGCATAACGCATTTGAAATTTTAAGCGATATCTTTATTAAACACTTGAAAATGCTCACTCCGATCATAATTTATCATCGTTAATGCGTGTTTGGTTAGAAATCTGCCATGAAAAACAGTTGCATAGATTTGTTGAACAGCCCCACAAAACAAAAGAAGTGGAGCAACATTGGGGTAACGCTCCACACCTCGACAACGTTGTTTTTGCGCATGTTTAGGCACTTGCTTCGTGTCATTGATTTCAGTCGAAAGTGCCCCAACACGTCAAACTCAAACCTTCACAATCAACCAATAATCCCAAAGATCCCCACCCCACCAACACCAGCAACAACAACTACTACAGCTGCTGTTGCAACAGTCCCAATTACTGCAATGGCGTCGTCGACACGTGTGTCAATCCCAAACTCTTCATCGCCTTCGCATCCCCGAGCGTCATCCACAACATCGGTCAATCGGGCACTTGGTGTCCACCTTTTAGAACCTTCGACGTCGGCGCCTTCGCCCGCCAAAGTCCCGTCTACGTCGGCTTTGCCGACTCGACGTACCAGCGCATTCGCGGCTTGGCCTTGGTCGTCCCGAACTGCGAGAGCAGATGTCCGATGGTTGAGCTGCAGTGGATCTGTAACGGCGAGTTGCCGTTGGACGACGTGATGAGACTGGGAGACGCGTCGACGTTCGAGTACGAGTACACGGAGGAGAACTACGTGACGATGATGCTGCAGCGGCACGGAGGGACGGCGCAGCAGATGATCAATCTCATCCAGACATGCTGCGCGCAGCGAGGAGGCGGCTGCTGCTGTCAGAGGGCATGCAACTGTCAGGGGATCTCTCAACAGCACGCGGTGAGTGAGAAAAGCGGCTGTATATGTAGGAGGAGCTGCTTTATGCACGTACCACGCCCACTCCCGTATAACAACTCCTGCATAACGCAACAGAGGGTACTCCTGTATATCTCACTCTCAAATCTATTTTGTTTCTGAATTATGGTTAGCAAGTTTGGGTTTGGGCTGGGTTAGGGATAGATCATGGTTAGGGCTTGGTTTGCCATAGTCAAGATTGTCAAAGTCACATTCTAAAGCCGGCGTGGTACGTGCACAGTGTACACTGCACAGCGCAGATCCTCCTACAGCAGATTATAGAATGATTGCCTGGCTAAACTTTCAGAACAAGAACTGGACCTATAGCATTATCGGAAACCCGGAATCCCTTGTAGATGCCGTCTTTCAACTCAGTTTTATGTGGCTAAAGCTGGTGCTGCATGCTTGACGTCGTAGGTCTGTACAGTAAACATATCGTAAACTGAGTGACAAGATGGCGGATCGGTGGGGTCATCAGTCTATGCCTAATGCGAGATTCTTCTAGTTCTAGTTCTTCTAGTCTAGAAGAATCTAGAATCTAGTTCTTCTTCTGAAGTCTTTGGTGCCTGGTCACCTTGTGGTTATATAACATATATCGCTGAGTGTAATTGTGTTGTACAATTTTAATATGAAAATATTCATAATATTTATTATAAACATTCATGTTATTTATGAGACGAATAATTTCGTAGCCTATAGACTTTTGCTCAGTCTGCTGTCAACAGTTAGGTCTACTATATTGAACCTGTTCGAAGGTGTTCTTCAATTTATCTTTCGAAATCTGTTGCCTTTATTGCAAACGCAGCTAACAGAAGTGCAGAATTCTTTGAAGAGAAGCTCCATTATTTGGCATGTAACAGTTACTAGCCTACTATTTTTCTATTTTTAGCTCGGCAATCATCCCGACGTAGAGCGAGAAATCTACAACGCCGAGCAGCTCGAACTGCGCCGACTGCGCGCCCGGAGCGAATACCATCGCCAGGTACGAAGTCCATAAATTTGTTATCTTTACTAATATGGCCCATAAAATTAACAGGCCGTTAATCATGGCCCATATCGGGCCATTAGTCATGGCCCATATCGGGCCATTAGTCATGGCCCATAACGGGCCATTAGTTAGTAGCGCCAGTGTGTCAGGACGTTCAGGAAAGATGTTCCGATGACACCGGCATAAACATCTGAAGTCCAGGCAGTGTTTAGTTCGCATAAATAGCGCTTGAAGGCGGATACATGTATGATATATGGGTATGGATTTAATTTCATTCGTTATAGGCCTACGGGGTGAGTGGGCACGGGACAAAAAAGTTATAAAACATTTGTCTTTACAAAATTTAGCATCAAATGTCGAAAAAAATATCCTTTGCAAACAATTTGTGTTGACAATTTTGTTTACAATTTTACTTTGTTTTATAATTTTATTTATTTTTTATTTTTGGACGAAGGATAGTGACGACCCTGAATAAGGTGTAATTGAGAAGTCCTCGCTTTTATTTTTGGCTCCCTATATATTATAGTAAGATTTTATTCAAAAAAATCGCTGGAGGGTATTTAAGCAAATTGTTATATGATATTTTAGGATCGTCTGGCCCGGTGTTATAATTGTCTATATCATAATAGTTATTAGCAAATTATTTCTAAAAATGGAATGTACTTACTGCCAATTGTTATTCTGAAGTATCCAGTCGGCCTATTAGATGGGTGACTTATATTGGTATTTACCATTGCGAGTTAACCTCGAGTTGGCTCAATCGGCGGATTGAGTGACGTCACGCTAGGCA
>JAQIWG010010056.1:0-10232 GCA_034695025.1 Chamaedrilus cognettii
TGTAATTGCAGTGGCGACAATTCTTCTTTCATTCCGATTCTCAGTTTGCGATAGTCTGATCGGCACGCTTTGCACGACCATCCGAAGAATTTGATCATTTCGACGGCGTGATCGTGCATACCCAGTGACAGCCCACAGCACGCGAGATGAGAAAAATCTTCGCAGAACTCGCATTGTACCATTTTCTGCGCAGGTCCAGATTTCGCGCAAAAAAACCCAAAATTCATTGAGGATTACAACAGGCGTGTTTGAAAGTTTTGTGCCAGGTTTTTTTTTCTTCCTTTCTGCGCCTCCGGTGACACAGGGCCATCACCCAACGATCTCCCCCGCTTGCGTAGCGTAGCTTTCCCCTCACCGCTCGGCCCAGCAATGGGCTCGCTGCTAGCAATAGCCTCAGCCATGCTCGGCCATTTAGGCCTAACACTACTGCAAGGAAGTAGGCTATTGAGTCAATCGAGTGTAGACGCGATTACTCACGCGTGACGAGGTGGCGTCAATTGCAGGCTATTGTTCGCGATTACATGTGGACAGATGGAATAGGTTGACGTAGTTCATTCATAAAATTCAAGGATCAGAGTACAATTTCACCTGATCAAGATCAGCAAATGTGTCCGTAAATCCACAAAAATCCTCCCTTTTAGTCCAAATAATCACTTTTCAGTGCGCAGTATCCTTGCGTGAAGCGATATCCATGACGTTTGATAGAAAAAGTGAGCAAACTACAACGACTTCCATAAATACGAAGTGTAATTTAAAATGTCGAGAGAATCTTAAGACCAATGTTGCTTGTAGTCTTGTTCCCGTTCTTTTGTCATAAAAATTCTTCCCCCGCGACGGATGATTTCATCATGGGGGAAATTATTTGAGCGTGAATGAAAAGTTTTCCCTTCACAATTCATCTTCAAATTTTTTTTTAACTGCTAAATATGGCAAAGATTTACTTCAAAATCCATGAAAATCTTTTACTAGAATAGTAAACTTCAATTACAAAAATAGAAGATTAAAACTAAACACAGCTTTTGAATTCATTGATATTTGCCAAATGTGACAAAGATTTACTTCAAAATCCATTTAATACATTCACTGGTATAGTCAAATTCAATTCCCGTTGTCTGTGTACCATAATGATAAAATGCAATTTCAACACTGGCTTGTTTGTAATTTGTAGTCATTATAGGAAAGAAACAGCGTTTCAAGTGTCACAAAACTGCTCAGACGACCTTGTTTGCCATCACTCAGTGGAAACCGTCGCAAAGTCATTCCCTCAAAACACGCGACGAGGTGCGGTCTCATGGCTGGGACATCCCACTTCAGTGAAAGTTGCTGATTGCTGACGCCCACTCGAAGGCTACAGCCTCCGCGTATATTCCGCAACCATTCATTCACTGATACAATATCGCAGTGTCATCCCTGTGACAGTAACTCTTCCGCAACCAGACGCATTGGTCTGCTTCGCGCACGGACTGATGATGACCTGCAGCTTACCGGTGTGGCTATCAACTAGGCGACAGTACAGTTGCTTCATTTGAGTCGCACATATTCTTAAATACCTCCTCCCAAGCGGTCTGCGAAAAGAACTTTATTCCCGATGCAAGCGGATGCAATCCACTGATTCTCAGCATGGAGAACGTGGATTGATGCGGCGTCTACTTTAGCGAACCCAGAAAGAACTTGCGCAAGCAGCGTAGACTGCTGAAAATCAGCACCGATTTCGATTCTCACTAGATCGTTCACGGCATCAATAATCTTATCGTTCAGCCACCCATCTCCAGCCTCCACTACAAACCTATCGTCGATGTTCAAATTAAAATATGGAATCCAGACGCATGGGGTGCAGGGTGGAGAGCGAGGCAGATGCTGACGCCCGTGGCTTAACGACTTATCTACCTATTGACTTAGCGACTTAACAACTTCGCGACTGTGACTTAGCGACCTATCGTCTTAGCGACTTAACGACATTGCGACTGTGGCTTAGCGACTTATCAACTTAGCGACTTAACAACTTTGCGACTGTGACTTAGCGACTTATCGACTTAACGACTTTACGAATGTGGCTTAGCTACTTATTGACTTCTCACTTAGCGACTTATCAACTTAGCGACTTAACGACTTTGGGACCGTGACTTAGTGACTTAGAGACAGTGACGTATCGACTTATCGATTTACTAACTTTGCGACTTAACAGCTTTGCCACTGTGATTCAGCGACTTATCGACTTAGCGACTTAACGACTTTATGACTGTGACTTATCGACCTAGCGACGTAAAGCGACAAACCTAACCCAGCCTAATTTAGTCCACAATTCCTTACCGTACCTTAGCTATTAACCTATATTGAAACACTAACATTGAACCCGAACACGCGCAGTTTTAAAAGAGTGCACATCCAGTGTTGACGGTATGCTTTAAGAGACTTGTATTCATCGTGCGCCAAACAAAGAATTTTGAATCCGTGGCTGATCCAGTTGATTCTGTGTTATCTATCACTGTTTCAACAGTGAGCGAAACAAGTCGTACGTATCAAAAGAGACTAAATGGATGATTTTACTTTGCTATTATTGCATTTTTTATCATATAATTAAAAGAATAGCCGACAATTACTGTATTGGAAAATGTTGCCCGTGAGAAAAATGTTGCCACGCCGATGCCTGCCCCCTGCCCAGTGCAGAGCTTGATGAGCTTCACAATTCTCCCACTGAGCTACTGGAATTTAGGCTTAAGCCTAAATTCAAATAGCTCAGAGAGTTAAGACAGGCCAATGCACAATATTCTGCGTAACGTCTAGGCTTAGCTTGTGTACCGCTATGCAATTCTTTCTGCACAGGCTGGTGATTGGACGTAGCTGATTTGCCTTCTAACAAATGACATTAGGACCACTCGTCACAGATGTCTTGTAGAGCCTCAAAATGTAGCAGCAGGTCGATAGCTGTTTTGTGTTCAATCAATTTGTCAGACTGAACTAGCATACTCATTCCATGCAGGCTTGTTAAGTCCCAGCATAACGGACATAGCTGTTTTGTTCTAAAACTTTATGAATGTCACGCAAAACAATATGCAAACAACACAATTCCTCCGCATGGCCTGGAAATGGACATAGCTGTTTTGTGCACACCAGATTCTCAGCGCCTTAGCCCACTGAGGCTTGCCTACAATTCAGCCAGCTGCGAAAGTGTGACTTAGCTGATTTGTGCATCAACAATGCTCTCGCTTTTCTTTGATTTCCTTCACAGTGATGCAGCTATAGGGACATAGCTGATTGTGCACAACGTTTTGCTATACCTAGCATCGAGTTCATCTCTTCGAAATTCAGTTATCCACCACTTATGAACATAGCTGCTTTGCTCTTGCATAACTTTTTATTTCATGGACATAGATGTATTGTATTCTGTTTAATAACTTAAGTTAGGCATCAGCTAGGACTTAGCTGCTTTGTGCATGCTGTGGAGGATGAAAAGACGCTTCGAACGGCATAAAAAAAGTTTTTTTACCAAAAAATGGACATAGCTGCTTTGTTCTCTCTGGAGGCGACATACACGCCGGTGAAAGTTCCGATGAAAATGGAAACACTGAAACGTTGTCATAACCCGGTCAAAGATGATCAGATTGATCTGCAATTATTCGCGCAACAACAATCATCGTAAAACTCGCTCGCAAATTTGTAGGCAAATGTGATCCATTTTGCCAAAATTATACGCGCTTGAAAAAAGTACCGACAAAGTAAAGTTTTCACATAAGTTTCTACAATTTACTGTGCCTACAGTCAAATGGCAAACGAATTGTTCATAAATTCAGTCACTATTGATGTTTAGACTGCACTCCTTGCTCGCGGACAGCTGACAGAAGACATGATTCTATTCGCCTGTCCATCAGATATGGGAACGACAGGAACGACAACTATGTGTACACGTATACGGGAGGAGCGCGTTTACCATATAGGCCTACTGGCACTTGTGGCGTTAAACAATCGCTGACTCGGATGCTTGAAAATTATTGGCCGTTGTTAAACTTTGATTACAAAACCACGAAGCATACAAATAAACGATGTCGCCCCGTCTTCAGTTTTCTGTACGCGAACAAGGAGCACACTTTGAACATCAATTTTAACTGAATTTGTGAACTGTTTGTTCGTCACTTGGCTGTAAGCACATTTGTGATTAATTTAATTCGTGACTAAGGTGGAAACTTACATTTGTCGGTATGTTTTCTTCAAACGCGCATAACTTTGATAAAATTACCCACATTAGTCTACAAATGTGCACACGGTTGTTAGGATTGCTGAAGTTATGGAAAATTAAAAAGTTAATGATGCATAGCAGAATTCAAAGCAAACTGATCATTTTTGACCGACGGAAAACTTTTCGAGTGTTCCCACTTTCAGCAGAACACGGCATAGCTGCAATACTAGTATTGCATCATTTGTAGCAATATCGTGCTCAGTTACAACATTGCATCCTCTTTGGCAAGATCATACATAGTTGCACTGTTGCATCCTTTATTGCAATATCGCACATACTGCAGATGTTGCATCCTTTATTGCAGGATAAAGATCCGACCGTGTGCGCGCTCCATACAGCAGCGCTCGCTGCGTCACTTCTCGACCACACTCGCACACACTCTCGATCAGCGGACGCGCGCCATTGATCCATTGATCTCCTTAGTCTCCCATGACGACTGTCTAGTTAAATTTGAAATTGAAGTTAAGTGTTAACCCGTAGCGGACTTTCTTTGAGATTAAATCAGCCGAGCTCTATGCGGTCGTGTTGATGCCTTGTCTATTTATCAATTAGAAAATGTACGTTTCAGTCCGGCAATCGACTACTGGCCCGAATGCGTAAGTTCTCTACACCCTGCCCTGGTGAAATGATAACACTTTAAACTGGACATAACTCGATCAAAGGTATCAGATTAGTCTTAAATTTAACAAACAACAGCTGTAGTCATATTTGTAGAGCAATGCGAGTAATTTTAACAACATTATGGCTGTATTAAAACAAACTCCAAGAAAGCTCAACCTTGGTTGCTGCGTATTGCGTGCGTAACGTAAAGGTAGTAACCGCGGGGGTGTTCAAACTTTTGTCCACTTTCGTCAACATGCATAGAATGAACACGTCGACAATAGAAGTTAACGATAACTAATAAAATTGTTTAATTAGTCATTGTTGGTTGCAACAACCTGCCAGCCAGGTCGTTTCTCGTCGACTAAACTTTTTCGATCTTTAAAAAATGTGTCGCACTAACGGTGTATTATCGATCGCTTAGAGCACTTCTGACCATGTACTGGCAACATTTCAGTGAAAATCTCCGTCGGTTTAAGTCCCTTAGCCCAAACAAAACGAATAACTGCACGCTGTTCCTTGCAGAACGCAATTAGCTGCGCCCTTGCCATGTTCATTGTCTCCCGGAAGTAGTTTTAATGATGTCATGGTTACGAAATTTTCCAAAGATGTTGAAAATTATATTTCCTACAAAACGCATATCTTGGATTTTTTTGTTTTCAAAATAAAATAAAAACTGCAGCGGATAGTACATTATATACTGAATAACCCTCGTAAATGATTTCAAGATACAGTGTCACATTTCAAACTGCACACTTTTCCTTTTATAACAACACATAGGCAATATGGATTCTTAACTACATATTCCCTATAGGCCTACAAGTAATGTTACATTTAAAATTTATGACTAAAAATTGCTTTTATAACTGTTTATCTAAAGACACCTTTATATATTATGACATTAAGACACGTTTCGGTGTTGCGCCACTAGCGGCCACAGTGGCGAGCGTGTGTCGGTTGCATTCATTCCATTACAATTGCTGTGTAATGTAGTCAGCGAACCACGCGGGCGTGCAAGGCGTATTGTACTAGCGAGCTATGTATGTACTTTATCTACTTCTTGATTGACTTTGATTTCATTTTGATTTGATTAATTTTTGATGATTGAGATGATTAGGCATCATCGTCAGGTCATCATCAGATCATTATCAGATCATCATCAGATTATCATCCGATTATCATCAGATTATCATCAGATGATGTGTTACATCAGCGGTATCCATAGGCCCTAATCACACAGAAACCTATACATGTAGCTCTTCTCCGCGTCAGACAAATCTGATCAAACAATTATCATTAATTTATATATTGGTCCTTTCGCTAGGCTATATTTAATTAACCCCAATAGGGGTAGTGAATAAGGCTGACGTTAGGCATGCGCATCCAAAGCACTAATCAAGGCACTAATGATTAATCAGATCTGAGCTAACGCTGGGAACTCAAACTGATCTCAGTCGTGGGACCACTGTTACTGTTGCTGCAGCTGTCGCATGCTATCCAGTAGCACATAGCAATGAATATTAATGCGCGTGCTAAATAACTCAAGTGAGAATTGGCTTGTTATTATTACGTGTCTCTAATCGATTAACCGCACGTAGCGGAGAACGCAAGAGCAGATTGTCAGCAACGGGTCAACCGACGAGCATGCAAGGCTTAGTGGTGGCTATATACAGGGTGGGTAAAAAAAGCGTGCTCCTAGCGATATCGCTAGAGGCACATTTTTTATGACTCACCCTGTACATTTTTATATACTGCATTTGCAACGCATCATAAATATGTCACGCAAAGGGTGATGGCAAAAACATAATTTGCTTGAATTAGGCGCGGAGGAAGCGCCTAGGAAACTACAATGTCATACAAAACTCGGTTTTAAAGATGTCGGTTTTAGATGATGACACTTACAGACGTCGAATTGTGTTGTTTTTCTGTAGTTTATGAATCGTACTTGAGTATCACAAAGACTATACAGCTTACAGTCCGATTCTGTGCAAGAGAGCCGGTGTCCGGCACACAATCGCTCCCCCTTCTTTAGTCGGCTTTTGCGACTCGCCGGGGGAGCTCTGCTATCTGCTTGAGCTGCAAGCCAATGCTTTGTTCCCCGGTCTGCAGGGGTTTTTAGACGTCGAAACGATTTTTTAGAACTCATTATAATTACGCGACCATCCAGCAATCCAAAATCCAAAAGTAGGCCTAAAACAACCAGTCTGGCTCTTCTAATTAATTAAAATTAATTAATTTAAATTAATTTAATTTCTTTCTAACTAATTAGTTGTAATTAATCAATCAATTACAACCAGATTCTTATCAGCCATCTAAAGTGAACTAGCCTCATCTTTCTACTATAGGTATGTGTTAAATATGGAAGTTAAGATACCAAATGCAATAGGTCAACAAACTTTGTAAGAGCTTCATAGTATTCTAAAACACTCGCAGGTTTCTAAAATTAACGAAAGTCACACTTACTGAATTATCTTCCTTGACGGCCGACACAGGAGAGGGGGACTATAGCGGAGATGAAGCTCCAGAAAAGGCACATTTCTAAGTCTCGCTCAGATAGAGCAGATAGAAACGGCAAACATCGTCCCCGCTGAAATTACGTTGTTTGTGAACCAGTTGGAACCCCTATTATTTTAATTTTTACCACTCCCCTCTCCCCGCCGATCGTCTGTTTTATTTGATCGATAACGCATCTTTCACGACTAATCCTAGCTAACCAATGAAACTAGCTACTATCTAAGAGGGTTCTAAATAGCTCAGTCAATATCAGGCTCCAAAACGCTCCGTTTTATAGTAGGACGAAACAAATCCCCCAACCAACGTTATTTCTACGCTGCAGATGGCTATAAGGACTAATGTATTTTCAAATGGTCGTAGGATCTATTTGTTTGGTTGTCTGTTTGTTTCTAGCGGTCTACTGTCGTCATTTATGAATCAATTGCCTTGCGAATAGGATTATTCTCTTCGTCTCGGCAGGAGTAACTAAACAAAGCGTCATCAGGCAGAAGTCAATGCTGCCACTCAAAATATTGGGGAAAAACCCTTTTCCCGTCCCCTTCTCTTGCATTCAAGCTGCCATTTACGAGCCGATTCTCTTTTAAAAATTGATTCATTCACGGCCTCTCAGCAAGAGTAGCCAAACGACATAAAACACGGTTGAAGCCAGTGTTACATTCCAGAATATTTGGAATAAATCTTCTTCTGGTGTGCTTTTTTGCATCAGTGCAACCAGTTGTGGACCGATTTCCTCGAGAATAGGTTCATTCTCTTCGTCTAGGCAAGAGTGACTAAACGCCACGTTATGCGTAGTAACCAGTATAACAACTCGAGCGATAAAGAAAAATAAAGAAAAAGCTTTTTTGGTATTAGTGCCGCCATTTACGGGCCGATTTTCTTGAAAATTAACGCATTCTCTCCGTCTATTCAACATTTACCAGGCGACATGCTATGCGGTATCAGGCCAGCGCCAGGGAAAAGCCTCAGTCGCCCCAAACCCCTCTGCTCCCGCATCGGCGACCGCTTTTGTCGATCCTGCCAACCCCGGTTCACGATATTGCTCGCTACGTCTTCATTTTTCAACGTCTTCATTTTGCAACGCCCTTGAACCTTAGAAATTTCGACTCCTCCCCCCCCCTCCCTAATTCATTGGTCAGGGAAGCCGTTGGTACAGGTGACGTTGCCCATTGCAGGCCATGGTACAAAAAAATGGCTTGCAGCCCAGAGCTCCCCGGGCGAGTCGTAAAAGGCGACTCAATAAGGGGGAGCTGTTCTGTGCCGGCTCTCTTGCACAGAACCGGACAGTGTATGTATAGCCCTTGTGTGCTAAACTACAAAAGAACAAGAAACGAACACGTGACGTTTTATGCTTTCAACGCTTGGATAGTGAACCCAGTGCTGCAGGCCTGCTGTACCCAAACGGTACAGCTGCGAAACATCTGTCCAAGCCAATGCGTGCCGTGTAGGCTACTCCACCAGACAGTTGTTACAAAGCCACCTGTATCCCAATAAAACTCATTCGAAAAAGCGGCGCATTGTTCTCGCCATGCTATTGGAGTCTCGCTGTTCTTATCATGCTATCGGATTAGTCTAATCGATCAACTTTGCCCATGGTGGGATATCTCCGACTTCCTTGATGTCCACGGACGTAAAAACTGCGTTTAAACTTTTTATTATTATTAATATTCATTGGGCAATTATTTGTCACAGCCGACTGAGAGAAGCAGCACATCATCAAAGCGACCCAATTTGACACGACGTATTGCCACGCAGCGCCAGCGCACATTCCTTCGATCTAATTTACGTAATGTCGAGATTCGGTTCTTTCCATTGTTCTCTTGGAGTATCTCGTCTTGATTTCCTCATTTGATGTGTGCCCGTGCGAGTCGGTGTGGGGAGAGGTCAATTACTGAGAGATGGCTTCCCAAATGGGTTGACGCTTACGAATGATATGATGCTAAATTGCTACCCACTTTATATTTTGTCTATTTTAATTTTTACTTTATATGTTCATATCTTTTTTAAATATATATATCTAAAAAATATTAATCCTAGCAGTATATTGCATTTTGTTAAACTCTTTTCGATACAGAAACATAGTATATATTTATATTAACAGTATACAACACTTTTGCTAAGCAATATTTTTTATTGCATTTTATTAAAGTTCTGCTTGACACGAAAAACACAATATTTTTTTAAACGGTTTATAGCATTTTTGTTGAACATTGTTTTTCGCCACAACAAAAAATTAAAATATTTATTTAAACAGTATACAATTTTTGTTAAATAATGATATCTTGTTGGTGTCAAATTTTTTTTATAATACATGTATAAGAAAATATAAAAAAATGCAGTCAAAATCCAAAAAATTTGTTTGCAGTACATCGCACTTTGGTAAAAGACTTTTGGTACTTGCTTTTTAATTCACCGCAAAAAAATTCTAATCACAGACAAATCAAAACTATATAACATGTAAATTTTAATTCACCGCACTACTACATGCAATGCTGAAGGTTTTCATATTATAAGTGTTGATACATGTACAATATGTCGTCCTTTATTGTGGTGGCCAGAACTGCACAATGTCAGCAAGAATTGCGGTAAAAGCGTTCAAACCATTAACTTTAACGCGCTGACGCCACATGAACTCGCACATGTAAGAATCAATCATGTGTCTGTGAGTACCGTTGTGGCGCTTGTTTCTCTCCTTTGCTTTTTTCCAAGAACGCTCAATGCGTTGAGTATGCGCTCCTGTATTAGGGTCTACAAAGTTAACGGAGTGGTTTACTGTTTGATGAGTTAGTCCCGGAGTGTTACCAATTCCATTGTACGCTCTCCATTGGTCTGACATTACTGTGGTGCCAGGGCGTATGTGTGCTGTTATAATTGGCATAAGCGTAGC
>JAQIWG010010057.1:0-10231 GCA_034695025.1 Chamaedrilus cognettii
TTCGATCCAGGATTGTTTCTACAACACGCCAATATTGGGGAGTTGTCCAAACAATCCTGGATCGTTCAACTACGGTTTCAATAACTCTCTATTGAACAACTCGGCCCTATTGAACAACTGGGCCTAAATAGCGGCGACGGCGTGCTAATTCATCGCTATTTAGTAGGCCTGGAGAAAGAACTATCTAGTGTAGGCTAGGCCTATTGCACTTAGCTAGTGATGGAAGCGGAGAACAGCCGCTAAACTAAATAACCGACAAACTGAATATTAGGGTTATGGTTAGGATTAGAGTTATGGTCAGGATTGGTTGGGATTAGGGTTAAGGGTTAGGTTGTTGCGGTAATTCCATCTTTGGCGGTTATTCCTAGTGAGCTATGGCATTTGATTGAAATAGTTGCATTTTATGTTAAAGGCTAAGCAAATCAAATTTTCAAACTCAACAACCCCTTATAATTAGCCTACTCAATTAACGCAGTCTATGCATACATTATGCAGTGAATCACAATTTAACTGTAATTAAATAACTATTGCTCAAATTTTGAATTCTTCTTACTTTTGTCTGAAATTAGATCAATTATTGTTGCTTAATGGTTCTCAAATTACCATAGAAACATAAACAAAGTAGTACAAGATGGCGTCCACAACTCGTCGTCTAATGCCCGTGGCAGTACTACCCTATCTAGTTACTACGGTTTGATCCATCCACATCGTCGCCATTTTGTGTGTTCCCGGTTCACAGCTGGCTGGGGAAAGTCCTACAGGGAGTCAGGGACCAATGAAATTATGTTATTGATACACCAGCGAGAGCAGTGCGCTGATTTAACACCTGAAAATTGAGCAAAAAACGATACATACTATGAGAGAGATACGGAGTGCCACCGGTGTGGTTAAAGCCTTAGCAGAATTTTGATGCAATACTAAAAGCGAGTACATTGGTTAATTATGCGCTGGTCACTGTTGTTCCTGATCGCTGCCAGAGCTTGTAAAACGCTGACTTCGTTGAATTTAAAGTTTTTATTGTTACAAATATTTAATGTATTAGTTAGGACAGGAGTTACTGCCTAAAATTTATTTACAACAATTGCATTTCCGGTGACATTGAAGGATGGCAGTGAGTAGACGTTTTGGAGTTGCAGCGACTCTACTCGCCGTTTTCTTGTGGCTCGCCTTTCGTGTCAACCTCGGTAAGTCCTCAACTGTAAGATATAAGATTTTCGTCTAAACACAGACGCCGAAAAACGCGTTAAACCTTGAATTTTTCTCCTCGATGCAGATAACTGCGCGCGAAAACTAATCTCAGTGCTCTTTATAGGATCTCTTGATGCTACTGCAAATTTTATATCTACATGCATAATTCAAAATAACTGTGTGCTGCTTGTCTAACGTAGTGACGGCGCTTCCGGTTCGTCTGGCGAATGGGACGTCGGGTCACGTGGGTCGCGTGGAGATGCTGTACGCGGGGGAATGGGGGACTGTGTGCGACGATGGCTTCACCAACAGCACCTGTCGTGTCATCTGCAGACAGCTTGGCTTCACGTACGCGCTACCTAGAACTATTATGAACATGCCATCTGGAATGGTCAGATCAGGAAAAAAAAAAAAAGTTGACATGAAACGGGTTAAGCCTTGGTGAAACTGTAGGTATATTCTAAGAATTTACTTTCTGGGATGATCCGCAAAATGTGAATAATTTTTATGTAAATCTTCTTTTTGCTATATTAAAATTTTATCGATCTTGCTTAAATTGTAAAGATCTTAATGCAAAGCGAAATATTAACAACGTGAAATTATATACTGTACAACAAGGTGTTGATTGCCTTTAATCAATTGGTGAATCAGCAAGTTCTGTTGATGTAATTAGAAAATGTATTTATAATGTCTCAAAATTTGCAGACCATAAATTTTGATCAGCAGTCACCAATCCTACCCCTCTCTGTTTGATGCAGAGGGGGCGAGTGCGTGAGTCAGGACGATGACTGTCGCGCCAAGTCGTTCGCTCTGTTCCACGACGGGTCGGGGCCGATCTGGCTGGACGAGGTGAACTGCGACGGGACCGAGCGGACTTTGAGTGAGTGTCAGAGCAACGTGTACAACGACACAAACTGTCTGCACAAAGAGGATGCAGGCTGCGTCTGCGATAAGCCGGGTGAGCTTGATTTACTTCATTTGGTGCTCGTTAATGGATTTGCGTGAGCAATCCCATGCCAACAACTTGCTGGGAAAAATGCTTTTGCAGAATTTGAATCCTCTTGTAAGTACTGCCCCCTTATCCACACCACTCTTGAACATGTCCACATTTTAGGAGTCAACGTTGTAAACATGCGAGCAATCATTTCTGTGCCATAATTTGTTTTCTGAGAGTACTCTTGCTACATGGCGGCTAACTGACTACGGAAAGATTATGAAGGCTGCTGAGATCTGTTATATATGATTAGATGACTATAGTGATAGATGACTTGGTGAATAATTGGCATTACTATCAATGTCGTGAAGAGGACTGTGACATGAGCTGTTACTCTGACTGCAGTGCTAGAGACGTTGATTAAGTTCCTCTCCAGTTCAGCTTTTACAGATTTAGTTATTGCACTGGTGAGTGGAGACGTATAAACGTAATTCTAACAGTTATGGTTCGATGCTTGGAATTTGTCCATGAGTCATGAAATTTTCAAATTTGAAATAAAATTTTAGAATGAGGCTTAATATTTGGAGTGTTTTTCAAGTTAAATTTATAGCACAGCGTATGAAGATTGTCCAATGTTGTACACTTGCAGTGCTTAGACAGCTCAAAAATAACTCGGTAATTCTCTGTCACAGACGTGGGGGGTTGCGATAGGGCCAGGCACCGTATCGCCGCCGCTGATCCCGCGCTGCCCGGGTTCGGGTCGGTAGAGGTCAAGGACGAGCGCGGCCAATGGGGGCTCATCTGTGACGACGACTGGGACGATGTGGACGCGAGCGTGTTCTGTTTGTGTCTGGGCTACACAGAGTATGTCAATTGTTGTGTGAATCATAGTCAGTTGGTCAATCGAGTGTTATTTCAATCATCTCAGATTTTATTTGGAATTGCCAAAATTAGCATTTGGGACAAAAACTCTATGAACCTTTGAACTCTGTAGAAAAATTAAGAAAATAAAAAAAATTCTCTTGAATATGTCGGGTTGACCGCTGCCCTGCGCTGTTTTTTACTTCAAGTTATTTCTTCCTTGTTTTCCAGCATTTTTTCATTCTTCCTTGTTTTCCAGCATTGGTTCATTCCGTGCGATGTTCAACGTTCGTCATACGTCCAACCTGTCCATCCTCTACGACTCCGTGCACTGCAGTGTGGCCAATCACACGCCTGACTCCGTCCCTCGCACGCCTGGTCGTGCCCCTCACACATCTGGCTCCGCTCCTCGCGTGCCTGGCTCCGCCCCTCACACTCTGGACCCCGCCCAGACTCACAACCTCTGGGACTGTGGCGTGACCCCAGCCAGGCCGGGGAACTGTGACCCTCACACGGAGGCGGCCGCCGTGGCCTGCCAGGCTCTCACCCCTCGCCAACACGGTCAGCAGGGCTTTGGGGTTTTATTGGGACGTTTCTGAGCCTTTTTTAGCTTTTCTGCAAGCGTATCGTCCCAGTACCATTATATTGCAATTGTTGAAATAATGAAAAAAAATTGTCAGTGGTGGTTTGGTTGTAATCCTACACAAGATCAGTTTAACAAAAATGCTGTAACAACAATGATTAACTAAACAATGATTGTAATAAATTTTGCTGATAAATGATGATTATCTCCAGTAAAATTAAGGCTAGAATTAAGTGCTTAGTAAAAATGTATGCTTTTGTGAGATGTGGCTGTTTCATGCTGTCAACTTGATTTTTATATATGCTTCGTTAAAGTAATAACCTAGAAGACTGTAGTCCTACGTGCTTGCTGTGGATGTGATGCAGCTGAGCCAGAATTGAGTGTTTCCTGTGAGGGGCGCGTGATGAGGGTCTGTGTGGGGGGTCTGCACCCCGCCTCCGTGCCCCCCACCCCCCGTTGCGCCCGGGACGTCTCATCACCCGAGCCACGGGCTGACTCCTCGCGGGATAGTGTAAGTATAGCGTTTTACTCAATGAAAAATTATGGTAAGCCAATTATAATCAAATCTTATGGATATGTGAGAGTAAAATCGTATGAATTTCATCATTGTTTTCAATTTATTTAATCATCCTTTATGATTTACGTTTATTTTTATAAAGTATTTAAATATTTATTTGTAAAAATTGAATTTAGCTGTGATGTATTTGAGCAGAATTGCCTGCTTGTAGATAATTGTCATCTGTGGCTAGAAATCTGTTGTGTGATAAATAGCTTTCAACAATCACAGCGTTAGAAAGAGCTATTCTTGCTGTTTCAGAGCAAGGGAGCTGAAGCCGTGGACTGGAGACTTGAGCGACGCAGAGATCCATTCTGCTACTCGCTCGATCTGCTGCTCTGTCCCGACGTGGAGACCACCTTCGTAAGTTGACCTGCTCCGCGGCTCTTGTGTGGCAGGTTGATTCGTGTAGTTTTAAATGATATATTTATACTTCTTTCTTTCTTCTTTAAAAAAAATGCTAGGACCGTGTGTGAGTAACAAAGATGATTACAGTCTGGTTCTGTGTAAGAGCGCCGCCGCAGAACCACTCCCCCTTCTTTAGTTGCCTTTTACAGCTCACCCGGGGAGCTCTGGACTGCAAGTCAATTCTTTGTTCCTGGACTTGCAAGGGGAAAGAGATTATATTTCTTACGCATTTTTACCAAGTATTCTATTTAAAGAGGTGTATAAATATTTTTTCACTCGTTGCTGATTATTCAGTAGACGGCGCCATTTGTTTGTGATGATTGAAGTTGTTTTTCAGGTGAGTCGGCACATGAAGCAGTACTGCCACAACGCATCCTACGACCTACCGCCTCTCTACTTGCCACACTCTCCACGCACAGAAATAGCTCCTTTCTTTGACCAGGTTTTTTTTCTTTCATCTGTCTGTATTGAAGATAACCATACACAACTTATTATGACGATCTTACTATGAGATTCTGCTATGACGATTACTTTGTCATGTCAGAGCGCTTGATTTAAGTTCTTTGTCGCTGGGTGTGGCTAGATGATCAGTCGTCGAGTGTGCTGCAGCATCCAGCTCAACGACTCAGTCATGGCTGCCTTTATTTCCTCGCGCCGCGCCCACCCGGAGCTGCACGTAGCCGCGCCACCCTCCTACTCCTTGACCTGCTTTCCCAACAGCTCCTTCTCCGGTCAGTCTAGCTCTCGGGTTGTTTTACTTTTATCTGAATCAGGGGCGAGAAATGTGGGCGGGTATGAAAATATTGCATTTTATTATGCAGCTATTGGTTGGATTTGTGTTGTAGTTGATTAATTCTGTGATGTTGACGATGACGTGCTGATGACATGTGAATGCGGTACAGTAACAATGCAGCTCGCAAACATTCTCAGATTTGCTTAGGCTGACATCTATTGTGAAGATAAAAGGGTGTTCAAGAGTTTCAATATATTGAAGTAGCTCTGATATATGGCAGTGATAAAAGAAAAAAATGGAAGAAACTATTTGAATTGAGCAAAAATCAGATGAGAAACATTTGGAGACAGCCTTGCTATAAGGCATCTATGCACTTGTGATATAGCTTTCTACCGGGTGTTTGCGTTTCACTCCCTAGGGGCGCCGTACACGTTCCCCGCGCTTGTTGAGCGCGGTGCGTCGCTGTACTGTCGGGTCGAGGTAGCGACCTTTGACCCCGAGCTGGTGCTCGTGGTTCCACGCTGTTCCTTCAGATCGGCCGCAGCTGAGCCCGCCGTCAACTATGAGTTCATCTCCAACAAGTAGGCCTGGTGGAAAACATCACACTGCTTGCTCTGTGTCACATTGTTGTGGAGGAAAACATCGCAGCGTTTGCTCTGTGTCACTTCGCTTTTGGAATAACTTGGCCCATCAACAATGACAAAAATATTTTTGAGTACTATAAAACATGAAATTTTTTCTGCATGTAATTTTTATGGTTTTGCTTCTCAAAAATTTGGCTACAAATAATTTTCGATTTTTGGACGATTGCCCATTGTGTGTAGCTCAAGCAGCTTCATTTTGCTGCATGTAATTTTCACGAATTAGCTCGATTTACGAAATCTGCAGAAATGGCATGCGCGCAAAAATTTCATGTTTAACTATATGCTGAAAAGACAATGAAATTTAGTTGCGTCTCTCTTTTGGACGTGGTGCACTAGTGTACTATAATCATTGTCGATAAGGGTTCAGTCTCCATCGTATATGCTACTATTGCTACATTCAATGTGTGATTCTGTTTGTAATTTAACCATTCATTAATTCAGGACAATAAATCTTTGATCCATGAAGACTGAGAAAATTTCTGTTGTCGTATTTGGAACTTGAGCGTGGTGAGAATAATTTAATCTTGCGAGCATGCGGTGTGTATGTTTCAGATGTGCGTCGAGCGCCGCTCTCAACGTGCGTTTCTTCAGCTTTGATCGGCGCGCGTGGGGCTTTGGCTTCTTGCTGCCCAAGTTTGACACGTCCTCTACGCTGTTCCTCTCCTGCGATGTGCGCCTCTGTGATCTCAGCCTCGACCCCAAGCAGCTCTGCGACCGGACCTGCGCCCCCCCCGGGGGAGGGGCAAATGGAGGAGAGGAGTCGGGGGCGGAGACTAGGATCTGGAGGAGGGGCACGGAGGCTGCGATGGAAATGAGGGACGGGGCGGGGCAGGTGGGGGACGGGCCCTTCTATGTCGAGGACGTGGGACGTGGACCGCTCATCTCTGCTGATGGGGTGCTTGTCTTCACAGGTGGGGAGGGGAAGCTTTTCTCTCGTTTACGTAGTGAATGATAGCTGGCCAATATTCTCGGTGGTCAGTACGGGCCGGACGGTAAATATGCGGTGTCTAGATTTGTATACACCCACAACGGTAGAGTTTTTCAGTAGCAGTCAAGAATGTGATTGAATATTTTGAATCCTCTTATGATTTGTGTTTTTCCGCCAGAAAAGGTTTTCTCATTTCCTTGTTTAATTTGTGCCGGGTTTGTTTTCAGGCGAGGAGGGACTGTATGCCGCTGCTGTTCTGAGCTCATATGCACCCCCCTGCAACCCCCACACCCTTCTGGGGTGGATTAGTCTGCCTTACTGCGCCCTGCGTTATTATCTTGCTTCGTGTGGACTGTAGCTGGATGAGGACGTGTTTGATTGGGACAAACTGTCCGTGGGACGCGGATTGAACGGTGTGGAAATATGCAGACACTGAGGGTCGAAATGACGAAATGAATAACTACAGTATTAAAATATTGAGTTTGAATGAGTTGCGTTTGGAGGATGTTTAGTTAATGTTTTAGAGCAGTTTTAAGGCGTTTTTTATTTAATGGAATTGAGTGCCTTATAGTTAATGCACAAATTTTATGCTTTATCGAAACGTCAAACGGAAGATTTTGAATGACGATGATGCTAGTTAAGTGAATTTGTGTAACAGACTTTTTGAAGGTAGTATTTCAGAGTAATTTGAGTTGTTATCGTTACAGATTTTCGTTAGTTCAAGGACACGCTTAGAGTCTTGCTGGTGAAGTTAATTCTATTTGTTTTGCTGTTGCGACATCGAGCAGAATTTGTTTATTTGACTACAACAATTTGAGTTATGCGAATTAGGTTGTACTTTTGTCTTCGTTCATTGTTCATAGTTAACTATTTTGTATTAAACTGCATGATTAATTGATACGCATTTTTTGTTTCTAGTTTTAGTTTGCGCGTATTATATTTCTTTCGTTAGATTTTGGCAGATATTGTTATGTAGAATTGCAGTGTCAGATTATGATCTCCCTTTTGGGTTTCTATCCACCCCATGTGAATAGGATAGGTCCCAGACAGTAAGCCCATTCCTATTAATATTGATCAAGGTTAAGTTTAGTAGGCATAGTACGCAAAAATGATGATTAGATGCTAATTGTACCTTTAATTTTTCATCGGGGCCAGTCTTGACCCTGCTATGATAGAGATGGAATAATGAAAATGTTTCATAACTTGCAACGTTCGTCTGTAGTTGTGTTGCTAGACTGGCCTGCAAGGTCACAGTTTGCGCTGCACAGCAATATGTGAATTTTAAAGTAAAATTACATGTAGGCTAGACCCTAGGAGCATCTTGTCTTAATGCATACCATATTATGTGTCTTTGATACAAATCAGCCTATCTACTATGGATATATTTTGTTATCAATTTAGTTAATGATAATTTGTAAACATCATAGTCGCATGGTTTACTCAATAAAAATCCAATACAAATTCCATCGCGAATCATTTAATGTCTAATTCCGACGTAATATTATGTAGTTAAATGATGCGTTAGTTGAATGGACTTGCAAATAAATGAACAGATCGTGCATACAGACCTAACTCTAAACTTATTCACCTGAATAGTTTCTAAATTATAAATAAAACAATTTTTACTGCAAAAAATAATAACAAATATACTGTAAAAAACACTTACAAAAGCCACAAATTTTCATACACGAAGGCACTCAATATTCCATCGCAAAATCATTTAATGTCTAATTCCACGGAAGTAGTGAAATTGTGAAATCGTCCAGGAAAGCAGTATATAATAATGCAATGGCTTGAAACTAAATACAAATACATGGACAGACTATGTATATTAACTTTAAACTCGTTCATACCCTGAACATTTAAAATTATTAATATTACACATTTATAAATATACTGTAAAAAACGCTTACGTAAGCCACACATTGTCACACATCCCAGTCACTAAATTCTAAAAACATCATTTCTTGTTAATACTTTCGAGTCGTCTTTCAATGCTTATTTTGCTTGTATCGAGCGTCACTGATTTCGCTGTACCTGAGAGACTAGTCTAAGAATTGATTTATTGAAGTACCTTTGTTCCTACTTTTACTTACCTTAGGAAGAAATTTGACGGCAGCCCTTACCTGTCATTCGAAAAACTCGCAATAACAGGATTATAGTAAAAAAAAATAATTCACAAGAAATTAAGCTAATTTCAATTCAGTTTCAACAGAAAGTTATTTTACTCGAAAGCTATGACGTCGTGTTAATTTAATGACGGCATATATCAACTCAAATGGATGAAGCACAGAGTTTTTCTAGTGGCAGCTGTAGGCAGCCGTTAAACTTCTTCCTAAACTAGGGTAAACGTCTATAGAATCTACTCTAAGAGTCTCGTTTCGCCGCGCCGGAGACGTTAGTCGCGGAGCCAGTGTGAGTGTCGCTGGGGGAGCGCCGCAGGTCGATGATCGTGAAGCTGATGTCCTTCGCTACCTTGTCGTCCTGCTCCGCTGCGTCCTCCTTCTG
Source organism: Chamaedrilus cognettii (assembly GCA_034695025.1). Taxonomy (NCBI): domain Eukaryota; kingdom Metazoa; phylum Annelida; class Clitellata; order Enchytraeida; family Enchytraeidae; genus Chamaedrilus; species Chamaedrilus cognettii. The sequence goes on from JAQIWG010010057.1 coordinate 9,344, forward strand.
TTTCTCCTCCATCAGCTGGACGTGGTAGGTGGCGACCGCGTCCTCCATCGCCTCAGCCTCTACGTCACTGGGGCGCTGCCCGCACGCACGACAGAATACATGGTTCTGAAAATTTAAGGACCGTGTGTAGTAACCGAGACTCTTACGGTCCGGTTGTGTGTGGGGGGGGGACGCACAGAACCTATTCCCCTTCTTTAGTCACCTTTTGCGACTCGCCCTGGCAGCTCTAAGGGCTGCAGACTAATTCTTTGTTCCCCGACCTGCAGGAAGTACGGTAGAATATATCTGCTACAATTATATACAACTTAGAATAATTATAATAATTAAATCTGTATACGAAATCAAGACTCACTCTCATTGGGGTGCTGTGTGTCGCAACAAAGAATATATAGACAAAACAACCGGCCCCCTTTCTATAGCCGCCTTTCATAACTCACTAAGGAAACTCCGTGCTGCAGATCAATTCTCGTGTTACTCAAATCTGCAGGTTTGTCGTCCACCAAATCGAGAATAGACTTGATAAGGGTCAGCCTCTTTTTGTCTTAAATAAAGTTATTATCATCATCGGCGCACCACACATTTTTAAGCAAATGACAGACATTTTAATATAAGTAGGCTGTTAGATGCTGGTTCTGACTGGTTAGTTCATTGGTTCATAGAAATAAATATATAATATTCAATACACGAGATACATAACTATACGATATTAGAGTACAGCGCGCGAAGTCTACTAATCTTACATGTAGACAAGTTCAGATCAATCTTATAAATAAAGTAGTAAGTCTTAATCTGTCTGTGTGTCTGTTTGTTAATGATGCACGGCCACAGTTTTTAAGCTATCGACCTGAAACCTTCGCAGGAGGGTAGGAGTGGACCCCGATTAGGACA
>JAQIWG010010058.1:0-10231 GCA_034695025.1 Chamaedrilus cognettii
GGAAAGGAGGACGAGGGTAACGTGACGTCACTGCAGTGGTCCTACCCCGGAGCGTTGCTCTACGCCGTCACGGTCATCACCACCATCGGTGAACAGGGTGGGGGGGGGGGGTAATTTTAAGGACGGTGTGTAATTACCAAATACTAATACCGTCGGGTTTAGTGTAAGAAGGGCGCCACAAAACCACTCCCCCTTCTTTAGTCGCCTTTTACGACTCGCCCGGGAAGCTCTTTGCTGCAAGCCAATTCTTTGTTCCGGGGCCTGCATGGAAAATCCGTGAGCAGCTATCCTTACATTGATTTATATCAACGGTTAATGTATTGTTCATTTGTTATGTATGGAATTACCTTTTCTTCTGCGTAGTTTTTATACCGCTTTTACTTAATTTAAATCAAGACTTGCATGCGCTATTGTATGTATGAGCGATTATATATATATATATATATATTTATTTATTTATTTATTATCTTGTCTTGCACTCAAATAGCCCTAGTGTGATGCTGTGCCGCTAAGCAACGAACAAACTGTCCTTACTAGGCGGAGGTTTGCCAGTGATGCCACGGCAATACGGATTGTACGTGTACCGTATCACTAGACTTATTGATATTTTAGATATTTAGGGATCTGCTTTTACTGCAATCCCATATATCTGGCGATATTACACCCCCCGTCGGGGGGGGAGGGTGTCCAGCAAAAACTGGGGGTCTGCTAAATTTTCTGCCATCCTCTACAGAGTAGGCCAGTCTTTTACAGCGCTATAACGAATGTCATGCCCTTGACTACACGACAATGTAGGCTACCTTCAGGCCTATTATAGTAGCTGAGATACTGAACAGTACGCGTGTGCGGCTGCTTGTCACTGTATATAAACCACACGTTTCCGTGCAGCAGTGGCAAATCTCAAAACCCCAATCGGTCGTGTCAATGTCCAAATGGAATTGCTCCACATACAAGGAGCTATCTCGAATGGATCAAATCCCTTCGGTCTGAACGTCGGGGGTGGTATAATCCTTAATGATGTATGGATCTTACACTATAGGACGATCCACAACCGTCACCACTTGCGTGCGTCCTGGACGGCTTGGTACTATTCGCACCCGATAGGTGGCGTAGCCAGTGGCTATTCTAAGGGGGGGGGGGGTGGACAATGGGGGCTTATGGTGGGCTAAGAGGGTTTCAAGTCCCCCTCCGCCTGCTGAGTTAAACCAAGTCCATATTAAGTCAAAAATTGCATTTTAAGATGAGGGCTGGGGGTGACGAGCCTCGCCCTGTTTTGGTGTTTTGGTTTTTAAGCCCCCCTTCAGTTAAAATTGTGGCGAGTCTGTGACGTTGAATCATCCCTGCCGTCCCTCCGCGCCCTCCCCCCCACTACGCTTCTGCCCCCGATCAGATTCCCAAGTCTGTCACTTATCGATCGATACGCGAATCATGATTGGAGAAGACTGCATGGTCTATCATTGTCTGCTTAAGGCGTTCTCTGTAAATTCTCGAATTGGGGAGGGTAGGGGTCTACTGTTTGTCAGCATCCATGAAGTGTTATGTTTATATCATATCAACCGACACCATCTTCATCCTTTAGTAGAGAGCAACGATTCTTTGCGTTCATCCCAAACAAAGATAAGCCCAAGGCTGCGCTACGATGTTTAATTCTTGCGATACGGAACGCTGAATACTACTATATAGTACAATGTATTGTAAGCTATCGTTCGATATGATATTGCGCAGTAAAGCCGACGAATAGCTAGACGTAAGGCTTCCTTTCCACGATGCATATTTTGCATGCAATTTTGCATGCAACCGTGTTAAGAAAATTACAGTGTAAAACGTCCGTTGTCATGACAACGATTAACTGGTTGCGTGCACGGCTAACGGCTTGCATGAAATTCAGCTAAGGACATTTCACTTTGTAATTTTTTTGTTAACATGGCTGCGTGCAAAATTGCATGCAAAATCGCATGCAAAGTATGCATCGTGGAAAGAGACCGTAACGGTCAAAATAGCTGTAGACTTATCGTCCGTCTACATTGTCTTTCGTGTGCTTGAACTGCATGGTTCGCATAAAATACTATTTCTGTTCGACTGAATCGACCTTGAGGGCTGGCTGACGTATTAGCTAGTGGTAGGCCTATATAGACAGCTTTCAAAGTCGTAAACTTAGAAAGCTTCAAATTCACTGAAATTGTCTTTTGCTTTATGCTAATCAAGTTTGCGATGTAGTGCGCAAAAAGCATTTCAAAAGTTGACCAACGCAAAACCCACGCACTGTCGTAATTAAAATACGTTTTCATCCACGCCTTGACCCCTGCAGGCCGGGGTACAAAGAATTGGCTTGCGGCCCAGGGCTCCCCGGGCGACGGGCGAGTCATAAAACGTGATTAAAGAAGGGGGAGCGAATCTGATTATGACGACGCTCGTACACAAAACCGGGCTGTATAAAGCCTAATACGGCTTGTCAAAACACACTGTTCTGAAACTACTAATCATCCTAAAGGATTCAAAAGAGGGGCGTATTCGCCCCCCCCCCCCTCCCCAAGCAGCTCCTAGAACAGCCACTGGCGGAAAAAATTTATTGTTGTTTGTTTGTAAGTTCAACAACCGCCTAATGCTGTTTCTTCACGGTATAACGTGCACGAGTATCATGTGACTAAATTTTAGGGGATGCGCTTGATATCTCAACAGTGTTTTTCAAATAAATTTTTTCAGGGGGGGGGGGGGGTTCAAAATTCTTCCGGGGGTGTTGCGAGTGTAAGCTAAGCTAAAGATTTATTATATTCTTATGCGTTTTAGGCACTTCAAATAACGCTCTCTAAGACCTTGCCCTTTTGTCACCACCACTTTTGAGTTCAAAGTTACGCCATTGTGCGGGACTCGGCCCACTTTAACCACTGGAGATGTGCTCTGTAGATGCCTGCGTCCGAAAATTGTACGTCCGATGTCCAGACAATAACTATTTGTTAGCGACGCGCAGCCACGTCCCAATCAGTCCTGCCATCTAGCGCAGAGCTATGTCCTAATCAAGCCCTGATCATTGTTGCTTCCAATGCTTCGATCCGCTCCAGGGCTTTCGTTAACTGCATGGCGTTGCGGCGTCTATGACGCCAGAAAATGCAACTTACCGACTACCTAACGTTGCACGATAAGCCTCGTTTTCACCATAATTAAGCCTCTGTTTCGCGCGACCTTCAAATCCTTCTGGGAATCTTAGCAGCACGAACTCATTACAAAGGTCTCCTTGGCCCGGTTGATGATTGATTCCCAGTGCAGGACTCTCGGTCCAGTGCCCGGCACGTTCCTTTCATCCTTCTCCGAACTCCGGACAGACGTCACGGGCGCGTGTGTAAGCTGATCTGAAACTCGGCCCTCAGCTTATAACAGCCGGAAGTTCATAAATAAATACGGCGTACAGCAAACTAGGTTATACGGATCGCGCGCTATACCGCGGCGCAGGGGCGACTGTAGAGAATTTTCAATTGGGGGCGCACTGGGGACGCCAGACATTTCTTGGGGATGGACACAATTTTTGACGTGACGACAGATTTTTTGCTTCATCTGAGAACACGCGACCGAGAGGGAGGAGGTGGAATGCTAAAAAAAAATTGGAGACCATTTTCTACTGTGATGGTCCACTTTTCTCTCCTGGGTATGTTTTTTTCCCCTATCAAACAACCACATTAAAGCCGTCTTTAACAGTACTCGTCCTTAGCGGGGACGCCACTGGAAACGCAATAAGCCTATCTTAGATTGGGAACGCCTGGCGTCATTTGGCTTTCACGTACACGCAGAACCGCCACTGCTGCGCGGTGCCCACTACCCACAATGCCTAACATTTGAGTCGGCGACGCAATTTGAGTCCTCGACGGAAACGAGTTGTTGATTGTGGCTCCGAGATTTTCTGACGGAGACGAAGTTAGGCAGTGCCGCAATAGAAGGGGGAAAGGGGAGAGAGGTGAACGGGACGGTCACGCAAAGGGATGATTAGTGGGCAAATAGTTTCTGATTTGTAGGTCTTGCAGAATGTCAAAAAATTCTCATTTCTTTGTGATGAGCTCTAACAAATCTGCAATGGGTTACATTCTGCTTTATAGCCTATAGTCTATGCGGTTAGAGTCAATTTAATTATTTCTCGGATCGATTCTTCGTTCGACTCATCGATCCGTGCACTCATTCGCCCTCCGCTTCGTCGTTTTGTGTAACAAGGGGACTGAATTTGCACTCGACTTCAAGGCTAGTTAATGACATCGTCAACGAATATCGCGTGTGCATTGCTAATCACTGGACTGGCTGGCCATTCTGGACCAACCTGATGGGTATAGGCTCTATCGCGATGAATTTTTAAAGCGTGTAACGAGATTTTACGTGCGCGTATAGAATGATCGTTTCGATTAGTTTCGAACGATAGACATGAATAAGCGGAGTTGAATTTTGTACTAGCGATTCATTATTGTTAGGCAGACTAATGTGTTGAACTGCAGTTCCAAGAATTTCTGATCGCGGGCTGCCAGTCGTGTTTGTACAGAGGCAGTTGAGGCGTAGCTTTGGTCGCCCGTACAGCAAGGGGCCTAAAAGATTTTATGCGTTGCATATGTATAGATCTGCGTGTACATGTATAGATCTGCGTGTACATGTATAGATCTGCATGTACATGTATAGATCTGCATGTACATGTATAGATCTGCATGTACATGTATAGATCTGCATGTACATGTACAGCTGCATGATGTTTATCTTACATAATTGTATAGGCGAGAATTACGCAAATATTGTGCAGTATGCTTTATCGAACAGTCTACCTGCAACGGCGCAATACATGATCATGTTGCTGTAACTCGTTTTTTTCCTTCTAGGTCGTGTTTAGTTCTAAAAAATTGAACTTTGTCACCACTGGGTGCACGTTAATTCAATTAGTCGTCGTGACATGGCTAATCCCGTTTTTGGGCGAATCCGCTATTTTTCAGCACTACGTCTAAATAACGCGATTAATTTGGATTCGTTTGCCGCGTGCAGGTTACGGTCACGTGGCCCCCAAGACGCCCTGGGGACGCTTCCTCACGATCCTCTACGCGCTCGTCGGCATCCCCCTCACCTTCCTCTACCTCTCCAACATCGGCAACTTCCTCGCCGACTGCTTCCGTCTGCTCTACAAGCGGCTCTGTGTCGACATGTGCTGCTGCGACGCGTGCGAGAGGCGAGAACAGCAGCGCCGGTACGGATAGACCAGAGTTTACGTCCAATGTGCATGTAACTCTACTAGCTAACCGCCTTTTTTGTCGTCTAATCTGTTAATGACCATGATTTCACACAAGTTTAGACGTTTGAGCCCTGATAAGGACTGGTGTAGCCCTTGATGCCCTTCCTGACGCCAACCAAATAAGCAATTATCTAGCACGGCGTTAGCAGCTAGAGACACCTGTGCGTTTAACAGCCTTGCTGAAGGGCCTGTAACGCCATGGTTTCATAGTTGCAGCGGTACAACACAGGTCCAATTTTAAAAACAGCATACCAACCCTGTTGCATCGTCTACGATGCATATGTTTTTGCACAGGCAGCGGAGGATGGAAGCCAAGCGAGCAGCGTCCATACAGCGGCTGAGAGGCCTCTGGGGCGGCGTCGTAGACCCCTCGGCCAAGCTCTTCAACGACATCGCTACCGCTATGGTCCTCACGGGTAGCGCCAGGAGGACGCTGCCTCTGAGGACGTCTGGTGGCCTGGAACATGCTGGAGCACCTAAAGAGGCGTCCGATATTGCGGTGATTGTGGAAAATAACGCGGGATCAACAACAGTTCCGAGGACTAGTAACACTGAAATGCTTAGTGTATCGAGAGTGTCGGACATGATGGCGGTTGTGGAAAGTAGCGCGCAGCCGATAGTCCATCAAAGAGATGGTGGCTCTGGTAATGGTTCATCAGGGAATGGTGTATCTCAAGAAGTGTCTGACATGGCAGCGGTTATGGACAGTAGCACAGGACTAATGACTGTTGTGTTCAGTGCTAGTGGCGCTCGGAAAGATAACGATTGCTTCCAGAAAGCTTCAAGAGCGTACCAGGGTTTTTCTGACGCGATTGATATTCCCAATGAAATTATGGACACGCAACCAATCGATTCGGAAGTCGATATTCATGGTAGATGTTGTCGGATGGGTGATGATGACGTCGCGCTGCTGGGTGAAAGGGTATTGGGGTCGCGCGGTATCCGCGAAACGGACATTGTCAGTAATTGTTCGTTTGAGTCAGTCGTTGATCTTTGTTCAAGTAACAGAGCTTCGCGGGTTGGAATGACAAAGCTGGGCGGAACGGCGCAGACTTCGCCTGGAACGCGGGAAGTAAACTTTGAGAAGAATCGTTTTTCGGCGAGTGTTCTTTACAACCTGGCCTTCGTTCAGGAATCAGATATTATCGAGATGGATGAAGAAGTTTCTGGAAGCCATTGTGATTTACTGCTAGAATTGGATGTGCCGGAAACAGTCATCGACGAAATGACTCCCGTGTTTGAGCATTGCGGCGTGGCTACGGAGGATTGTTTGAATAATTTGCGAGCTTTGGATGAGATGGAGTGTGGTGAAGGAGGAAGATGCAGCAGCTTAGTCAGCAGCGCTTTAACGGTAACTCAAGGCATGGAAGTTTTTGAGGAATCGAGTTCGGAACAACTGGACAGAAGCGAGCTGGCTTTACTCCGTATTTCCGAGGACAACGATCTTGGAAAAATCTCTTCGGTGTCATCGTTGCAAATACCTATGCACGCCAAATTTCCTGCGCATCAACTTTTTCAAACCATGCAGACTCTTAAAGGACACGATATGTCCATCGCGCAGAGCATCTTTTCCCGACGATCGGCAATACACCGTCGCAACCGCGAATCTCTAAAAGCGTACAAAACCTTCGACACCGCGCTCAACCTCTCCGCCTGCCTGGAAAACGACGAAGATATCTCTCGGCGCGCCTTGCTGGAAGTGGAAGCGTCGGAGAATCGTGGCTTCTGGCTGCGCTTGAAACGTCTTCGCGAATCCAGCCGCTGGGGCAATACCTCGATCGTTAGCGTTAGACCGAGCCTGACGGAGCGCGCTCGCATGAACGGGGCGGCCAGACTAGCCGCTGATATCAGCACAATGTCATCGGATGATGAGAGCGCAAAACGAGACTCGGATTCGACCAATTGTCGGATTGCAATCGGCAGAGCCGCGACGCTGCAGGCGGCGATACGATCAAAGTGGACCAAGCTTTCACACGGTTTTAGATGGCTGCCGTTAAGACGGAAGCATTGCGCGAAATTATTGGATTTCGAGGGACCTTCTACGAATCTGCTTCATAACAATCCTTTGCTCTTAACCGGCTCGTGTAACAATAACGAATTGGGTCTATCAAACACGGCACTTGGTGTCAAGGCTTCCACCGGTATTATTACAGGCGACTCTGCAACGTTGAGAACTGAAGGGGAGGTTCTAACCAGGTCAGCGAGAGGGGATCTAGCAGTAACGTCATCAGCAGTGGCATCGCTGTCAAATCGCTCTGCTCTGATAGCAAATAGGTCGTCTGGTGAAGACCGCACGGCGACAGTAGAGGGTAAAAACGCTCACATAGTCGCGAGTGCGAATCATACGGCGGCGTTATACCAGCAGAACGCTTCGCTAGGCGGCGTGGAAGGTCAGGACCTTGACCATGGGAGGCATGACCTTGACCATGGGCGGCATGCCCTTGACCGTGGGCGACATGACCTTGTCGATGATGGGACGTTGCTGGATGATGAACTTCATGACGACGAGAAGGTCAGTGTTGCGCCTTTCATTGCCCAATATTTACAACTTTAATTTATGTTTTTTTGTTTTTGTTTCTAGAGTTTAAGGACCGTGTGTAGTAAGGAAGACTGGCTTGCAGCTCAGAACTCTGCAAGCGAGTCGTAGAAGGTAACTAAAGGAGAAGCAGTTCTTTGTTTGACCCTGATCGAGAGACACTGTATCGGACTATCATAGTCTTTACTGTACAGGATCCTTCAACCACGAAAACCTTGTTATATTTCTTGACTTATTTATAAACCTTGTTATTTCAAACGTTTTGTAGGCTTTTATCTGAACGTGCTTAAGTGCCAAATGGACCTTTGTATAGCCCATGTGTGCTTTGTTGTATTCTAACTCAAAAATTTTACATTACATGTATCCTAAATTTTCAGTTACACGCCCAAATGTAAAATTGTGCGATTGTTTATTGGCGAGAAGAGTTTTTTGGCCAATATCTGCACTGTGCAGTCGTAAAAAACGACTGATTAACTTCAATTTGCTAAATATTTTAAATTAAATCCATTGTGTAGGCTATAAAGACAAGATTTCAAATTCTTCGCTGACATTAATATTAATTTAGCCGGCTTTTCTGTTAAAATTCGTCTTAGATAATAATGGTTGTCAGATTGGTGCATGCTTGTCATAAACATTTATTTTGATTGATGCACTGATGGACTGTGGGTTGATGCTGGGATGCATTTTTCTTCTTTGACACTCTGATATCGCTTCGCAAACCATGAAGCTCGTCTCATTGTCATTGCGGTATATAGACATGGGGCGGGCATTTTTCGTGAATCGTTAAAGATTAGTGTTTTCAATTGAAGTGATGTTAATGGAAGACATAATTACTGTTATTGATGGACTGAATCGCTGTAAGAAATGCCACAACTGATGGGTCTGTGATAGTTCGTTTTATTCGTTAATTTTATTAATACAATTTTTTTTGTTTTTAGAATTCATATAATAAACTAAAAAAAATGAGTTTAATAAACATCAAGAAATAGATAAATAATTTTAAAATGGATTGCTGTTTTAATGATTTTCTTAATGATTCAATCAAGTTACATTGTACATATTGATCGACAATAACTTCAGATTGTAGTAGTAATAACTTCGGATGTAGTCTTCGTTACTACACACGGTTCTAAAACTACAACCGCACCACCACTTGACTAAAGTTTGCATAAAGTAACATAAATGAAATAAAAATACCTTAAAAAAGATTGTTGATCGTTGTTTGAAAGATTTTCTTAGAGATTCAATTAAACAACTCATTGATTGGCGATAACTTCTAATTGGTTGCTTGTCGTCCAGGTGACAGTCCCCATCTCACTCTGTCTCATCATCATCGCGGCGTACGTGTTCGCGGGCGCCATGTTGTTCGCCAAGTGGGAGGGGTGGGACTACCTGACCGGATCCTACTTCTGCTTCATCACCCTCACCACCATCGGATTCGGCGACATTGTCCCGGGTACGGATATGGTTGCATGCAAAACGCTTCATATTTTAAGGGATGTCGTTCATTTGAGACCATTTTGTACCTGAGAGATGTTAAACTGCTGTAAAACATGACAATTTTGCAATAAAAAAATTAAGGCTTCAGGCTATGTAATGAATATAGATGTATGTTACAGAGGTATATCAATTTTTCATAGCCTGAACTATATCGCATGGCCTAATATTAATCACGAACTAGCGATGATGATTGTGATCAATCGTACGTAAAGCCTTGTGCGAAATGTGCTACTGTAGTGTACATCGTTCTATTGTTACATACACTTATGAAGCGAAAAACTAAAGCCTTCCTGTATTTTTATTGTATGTTTCTTATTTGTTCTTTATTATTCAAATCTGGCGACCCTAGGTACGGATGCGAAGAAGTGGGACTCGCACGGCCGCCTGGTGCTCTGCGCGCTCTGGCTCGCGTTCGGCCTGTCCCTGCTCGCTATGTGCTTCAACCTCATGCAGGAGGAGGTGCGCGAGAAGTGCAAGTGGATCGGACTCAAGCTCGGCTTCATCAAGCCCGAATGAGCTTGACTTTGGCTTGATCCCGGATCCACGCAGCCGAGATTGCGCTGTTTCGGCTGTTTTTGAAGTGTCGTAGAAGCCTAAGAAGGGAAAGCGAAAATAAGATGCCGCGTATTACTATCAGCCCATTTACTCTGATCGTTTTGAAATTCAGTATGTGAACCCCTAGTCGGATATTTTAGTTAAAATGCCCTTTGCGACTGCAACTTTGCAACTTTGCGACTTTGCTTGGCAAAGCATCCACTTCAGCCTCCTCCTGGACACGCAGCGAGCCTCGACGAGTCTATCTGGCATGGCGCTATTGTTACGAAATTGCCTCTACTCTTTTTCCGCCCTTTACCCCCCCCCCCCCTTTTTGTCCTCTTCTTACACGTCTTCCCGTCCTCTCCTTACACGTCTTCACGTCCTCTTCTTACACGTCTTACACGTCCTCT
>JAQIWG010010059.1:0-10229 GCA_034695025.1 Chamaedrilus cognettii
TAAATTTAAAAATAATATATTGTGTATGGTAGCGGTGTTCTTGGTGTAAGTGTTTCGAGATAGCTCTTTCAAATACCTTTAATTTGGTATCAATATCATCTTCCTAGATTCCGTAGAATCCTAGTTACAGCCTTTCGACCCAAACGGGTCGACGCGTTTGGGTCAAAGTTCGTCGACCCGTATCTCGGAAAGTATTCGACCAAGAAAATGTAAAAAATAAATTTTTTCACCAAATGCTACCACTCCACCAAATTTACACAAAATCCGAGTTGGGTGTCACTGTGTTGATTTGGCTTGGAATGACCCATTTGAAATGTTTTGTGTGAGTATCAGAGACCTGGTTCAAGGTCCCGGCGCCTGCAATTATAAAACCATGATGTTACAGGTTCAAAAAAAGGCTGTTAAACACACCAGTGTCGCTAGCTGCTAAGCCGGAGCCAGATTAATTATTTGGTTGGCGTCAGAAAGAGCACCAGACCGCCGGCCGCAAAATACCAAGCTCTAGCAGTCCTGACCAGGGCGTAAAACATCTAACCTGTGTGAAAACATGGAGACTAACGTAATAGATGACAAAAGGCTGTTAGTTAATATATTTGTACCTCTAGCGTTTTAAAACACTAGAGGTACGAAATAGAAAATTTCAAAGACGAATCCAGGTAGATAGTGTTAAGTGGCCAAATTAATAGGCCCAGACTCAGATAGGATTCAAAAAGCTTCAATAACAGAATTCATTTGATAACTTTTTTATTGACAGTCAGAATTGAAAACGATAGACGAATTAAATATATTATATAGCCTTTAAAACACAAATTCAAAGGTATATAATAGTGTTTGCTTATCATTCGCGAGTTAGTTCTGATTGTTTTAAAGATCATATTTCAAATGATGATTTATCTTCATATTGGGGCCAGACTTCTTTTTCTCACACTATGCCTGCAGCATAGCAGTGAGTAACCTTTCAGCAGGCTAGGCATACAGTGATGTTCTGTCTGCGTCAGTTCGTGCGTACCTATAGGTAGGGCCTAATGGCTATTAAGCTATAGCATATTGTAACAATGTAACATAGGCCTTACACTGCAATGGCCCCGGAAGTGGCAATAATAAAACCAGTAGAAAAGTTTCACTCTTGGGAGTTGGGACACACAATAAATCCCAAGATTCTTGGATTATCAATCCACTTTTTCACTAGACCTTATCTCGTAGCTTGTAACATACACTGCCATTTCTGCTGCATTTAATGGAAAGAAGGTATAACAAAAAAACCGGCTAGTAAAAAAGTTTCACTCTTGGACTCATATAAAAATACCAAGGTTCTGGATTTTTATTGCTGCTTTTTCACTAGATCATAATATGATAGCGTGTAACATACAATGCCATTTCTTTTGGATTTCATTGACATAGAGTACGACAAATGATTAAAGGCTAGCAAAAAAGTTTCATTCTGGGACGCACGTGAAACTCTTAAGATTCTGGGTTTTTATTGCCGCTTTTTCACTAGACCATATCTCGTAGCTTGCCACTGCCATTTCTTTCGCATTCAATGAAAATAAAGTTTCTTAAAGACATTTCATATCACTCTAGTAAAAATTACACAAAATTAGTCAAACTTCTGGATTTCTTGAGACGCACAAGACAATACAAAGATTCTGGGTTTTTATTGCCACTTTTTCTCTAGATTTTGTCATGGCTTGTAACATATGAACCGTTGTAACCAACAATGTAATGAAAAATCGTAAAATCTTTAGGGGCTATTCATGAGCGGTGATCTACGTGTATTGGCAGTTGCTTCTCCCAAAGATTAGCTAAAGGTTGGTCAACAACGATTATGTAGACATCTCCCACAATATGACACTGGGGGGGGCGGGGACGGGGGGGGTGCCCTTGCAAGTAGTTTCAGTCAGAAATCAGTCAATGTTGGTTTATGATTAAAATCCTACCATAATCATTATGTCTCGGATTAGTTTGACCTGATATTAACACTTCATTAGTTTTGCTGCATTATAGTGAAGAAAATGATCAAAAAGCTTCATATAGCGCAATCTTGCTAATGCATTTAAAATCAAATAGCTGACTAGGGGTGGCAAAGTCCCAAAATCTCAAAGTCCCAAAGTCTCAAAGTCCCAAATTTCAAAAGTCCCAAAATGCATTTAAACTAAATATTCAACTAGGCTAAGAAAGCACATTTATCAAATATTAAAATTTATCAAATTTGATACGCAGTGTAGATATTAGCATAGTGTGAGTTCCACCGACATTTCGGATTTCTCGTTTTCTTTAGTACTTGGTGCGGGTCAGTTCTGAAAGATTTTGTACTATACAAAATTATGTAAGCGCACCAAAGTTTGTCATTGCAATGACGTCATGCATTGTCATGATACACTATGCAATAATTGATATTACAATCCATCATTTACAATAATCAGTTTCGCTAACTAGACGAATCTTACCGTTGCGCCCTGGTAGAGACTGCAAGAGCTGGGTTTTTATGGCCGGATGCCCTTCCTACCGTCAAATAAATAGCTGGCATGGGGTTAGCAGCTAGATATTATGAATATGTATACAAGACTTGTGTGTTTAACAGGCTTGCTGAAGGGCATGTAATTCCATGCTTTCATAGTTGCCAGCGACGAGACTTAACCTCAGGTCTCTGGGACTTGCGTCCGATGCCTTAACCACTACACCATAGTGCCTTGCTGTGGTGTAGTGCTTATCTTGATAGTGGCTATTTGAATGTAAGTTTATGAAATATTGTTAATAAGTATAGAACCATATTAAAAAAATATTTCATTAACTACTTACAAAATAGACACTATCAAAATAAGCACTACACCACAGCGAGGCGCTATGGTGTTAAGGCATCGGACGCGAGTCCCAGAGTCCTGGGTTTAAGTCTCGTTGCTGGCAACTATGAAAGTATGGAGTTACAAGTCCTTCAGTCTTTCAAGGCTATTAAACACACAAGTCTGGTATACATATTCATAAAATCTGCAGTTTTACGTAGCAAGATCAACCAAACAGTAACATTTCTCTAAGAGGATAAATAAAACAGGAGGCGAAGTAACGTCATAAGGCTGAAGCAGGGACAAGCAGTGTTCTGCCAAAATATAACTGCAGAAGCTATATCTGCATCAATGTGCAGTCCACAAAAACGCGAAATTTGGTGCAGTTAAATTTCTGAGAGGCAAAACCGCGAAAATAACATGCAGCAAAAATTTTGTTTTACCATAAATGAAAAACACACAAAAAAATCATAATTATAAACGAGCTCGGCAGCACAAAGGCATCTATTGTATCTATGCTCAAAGCGTTATCTTACGCATTCAATGACCTCCAACATACAATCGTTGAAACTCATCAACGACTGATTCAGTCAATGGTGACTGAAACTTCACAAGAATTCCAATGTTGTCTCGTTCGTATCGGATAATGTTGAGACTCGCAAGACACTGTACATCTTGCTGCGAGTATTCCTTCACAAGTTTAGACAATTTGTAGCATTTATCTGGCGCATTGCGTAATGCTGAAACCAAAACCCAGAACGTAGGCGATCTTGAAACATGAATGAATTTTTCTCGTTCACGATCTTTCAAACGTTCCATGGTGTCTTCCAAGGGCACGCGGAGTACAAAGTCACGTTTAAAAGCAACGAGGTGAATGATGCGACCTCCTACCACGTCAAAGACTGCCTCTGCTTGTTCAACGCTCATCGTTTCACCGTTATTGTCACTTGTAGCCGTTTCTAAGTAAGGACCAGTAGTCAGAAACTTCACTGCATCAGAATGCGACAGATCAGCTAGAAGCATTGGCATTGCAGCTCGCGACCAACTGCTCGAGTTCCTTTGCAGTCTTACTTCAGTTTCTTCATCGTTATTGATAAAAATTACCTTGACAGTATTAGTATCTGCCCATAGCTTTGCTTTGTCTTGAATTTTCTCCAAAGCTCTAGGCATTTCAGCATACAAACAGTTGATTCCATCAATGATAAGTACAACGGGGCGACCGGTCTTTTGCATGTAGATGAATGACGATTCTTCTATTGCATTGAGAACCCGCGTCAGTCGACTGTCATTGTCACGCTGAGGAAAAGAATGAATACGCATAATATAATCCAAAAAAAATCTGTAGCTGATATGCTCATCGAAGAAGAACTTCACTGCTTTAGCCAATGACTCTGGAAATGAAGTACCTTGTGTGACAAGAACGTAAATTGGTGCACCGGCTTTTAAAGCTCCATCCGTCTTCATGATATCCCTTACAGTCTCTACCACAAGCCGAGTCTTACCAGTCCCTACTTCACCATTGATAAGGAAGTACTCATTTGCAAAGTTATTGCTTATCATTCCTCGCAATTCTTGCTCGACATCTGGACGACGGAGAAAGGAGATTTCATATTGGTTTTCTGCAAGTGGTGGAAGAATATTGCCTGCTGAATAGGCTTGTAGCATACGGCGATATCTCATATTGTCTGTATAGCCGACATAGCAGCCAGAAACAATTACGCCTCCAACCATCGAGATCATTGTACCAGAACGCAGAAAGTTCCCAATCGCTAGTCTCCAAGCCATTTTCAGTTGAAATACGATATTTTTTATAAAATCGATGTCCGCTACAAACTGTAAGCACAAAATATAGCACAATAAAATTCAAAATAAAATATCAATTTTTTAAATACACCTAGTTCACTACAACAGTACTGCCAAGTGCCAAAAATTTCAACTTACAAAATTACAAAACGTATGCTAATGTTAATAACGACCCCCACTGCCTCTAACTCCATTCTAGCTCTCAGGTCTGCAATACTTCCTCTCTTTCAATGACACTACTCATCCATCTCACTATTCTCATCTCTGTCTGCTCAAATATGGTCAGCTTTTCATTGCTTTCATTTTTGATCCTGGTTCATTGCTCATGCTTAACAACCATAATACATGTATCAATGTGCTTCTTACACACATGCTTCGAAAAACCTTCCTTTACATTTAGTGAATTGTACTTTCCCGTCAGAATTGGTGAGAGTTCTCAAAATACTACCCATGCGTATCTCGTCCTCATCACTGAAGCAGATTCTGCATTTCGATCAGCATAATAATATATCCCTGGAATATATTTTTGACGTTGATGGAAATGCAGAATCCACAGAAGTGAAATTAGGGGAGAAAACATTTGACAGCAGGATTTTTTTCAAGGGATTGATATTGAGTTTGGGATAATTATGTTTTCTCCCCTAATTTCACTTCTTTGGATCAGAATCGATATCGGCCACTGACCTTATAGACATGTTCCACACAAACGCTGTCTTCAACAGATCAAACTGCCTTTCAGTTTTCTCTCCACCGAAACACTTACGAATCTCTTATCTTAAAAACAACACCCCCTTGCCAAATCTTCATCCCTCCTGGAAGAAAATCCTGCGAAAAACCCTGACCGCGCTGTTACTCACACATCAATATATAATTATGTGGGCCTATAATACTGCACCTGTAACGTAGGCCACCAAAAATACGTTATCTATCATAATTTTATTATAAATCTGTGTACAAGCCATGGCCATAATCAATTCTACGTTCAGTATAAGTGGGCTAAATTTACACACGGACTATTATCGAGCTAAATGGAATAAAACTGACACAAATCGACACCAATCCGATTCAGTGCTTCAAGTTCGCGCAGTGCAGTGCACTGCTTTTAATGCTGCAGGTTGTAAATTTAGACTGTACTGTACGGTGGCGCAAGTTCTGGGCATGAACTCAAGTTATTTCAGGGGGAGTAAGTTTTGAGTCTAAACAGGAGCATCATCCATCTTGGCCAGTTAAGAACAAACCGTTACGTTGTTACTGTATGCCCTAGAAGACACTTTCCTTTCCGTACAGAACTCGCCAGCGGGGAGGAAATGGGTGCCGACCATAGATATCTAAGCTTATTAGACTATGCATACTCAAGCAGCGCTCTGCCGAAGAAAGGAGGACCTTTATAGCAAAAACCGAAGTTGATTAGAACTATGGGTAATAGTTGTTAATTATTGTGATATGATGTGCAAGAGTCATGACCTTGTCAATCAATGGTTGGCGGTCGGTAATTAGTTTGACCCGCGGGCCATGCTTCGCCCCCTTCATCAACATACGTCACTCATTGTACAGACTGTAGTGACGGGGCCTGATGCTGACGTGAGTTTTGGGTGTTTATCTGTTGTCAGTCGGTTCAATTTGACGGAGCGTCATGACTCTTGCATTGATGTATATGTACGACCGAATTAGTATGTGACCAAGCTTTCAATCACGGGTGTCTATTTCGAAGTAGGTTTTTGAACCATGAAGTTGTGTCTGTGTGAGGTTTCAATTATGGGAAGGCTGTTGTTTATTTATTTTTTTCCAAGCATAGTTCTTGTGGCTGCTGTGCCTGAGTGAGCCTGCGGTCTTGTTGACTAATGGGCTGTGCTACGGGTGCGAAATACAATTTTATCTTGTCTAATCGCCGGACTTGTTAATCGACTCCTCATTCTCAGACGTACATGCACGTTCTGACGATAGCATTCGATGTCAGCAAATCTGGGATTTTTGACTTACTGACGTACCGGTGTGAGCTGAGATGGTGCTTGAACGCTGACGCTTGAAACCTCAACTGCATATTCTTCTTTCATAATTTCTTTACTAGCATACTAGATTATGCATCTTCGACATACATGCTAAATCTATTTTTCTTGCCAACTTCAATGTGTGTCGAACTTGACATTCACGGTCCGTTATTAGATATACCAAGCATGTCGATCATCAGCTTTGGATGGGAGTTTCCTGTGAGAATCGCTTCAACAACTTTCACAATGTGGTCTTATCCTTCATATGTGATTCGGGGGTATCACCCGTCAAGATGCAAGCACTATGATGCAGCTTGTTTCTGAGAGCAAAGAATCTTATACATGTAGCTGCAACCTTTTGTAGGCCTACATTGTCGAGTTTTCTCAGTTGTGTACTGGAAGCTGCTGTAAACACTGCAGATGTGTATATGGCCTACTGGAGATGTGATCTGGCCAGCTCAATATACGCTTTATGAAGCAGCTCTCTCGGCATGTGCCACTCGAGCCAGTATAACTAGGATTTCATTGCACTTAATTGACGACTCTACTTGTTTCCAAAAGTGAGATGGCGGCCGAGTCAATTTTGGTGCAAGTTTTGTAGCGACGGAGATCAGTATCTAGATCACTATTATTAAGTCTTAACGAATTTGAACAATGCAGTAGTGTCTAATTAGTCTTCCGGTGAGAATCAGCTGCCGGATAATATGCGATTTAGAGCTACATGTACAGTGTAAATTTTTATTTAGGAATTGTTTCTCCAACACGGATTTAATTGTGGTTCACGATTTAACCCACCTTGTTGCATAGGCTAAATCCTGAACCACCATTAAATCCGTGTTGGAGAAACCAGGATAAGGAGCCTAAGTAACTTTTTAAAACAAGCAGTGTAACGTTGCTTCCATCGCAAAGCTCACCTAGCTCAAGCTGGCGACCGGAAGTAATAGCTGGCGCCCGGAAATGCATTAGCAAAAGTCAGCCAACCGACCATACGGTCGAGCGGTGATGATTTGTTTACAGTATAACCGCCAAAGTGACGACCAGGCGCTAATACCATATAGTGCCGTAATAGGCCCACGTCATACTACATTAAGATACATAGATCACCATAAGGGTGGAAAGTATGGTACACCTCTATCACAAACAGTACAATTCATCTCACAACCAAAAGCTCTAATTTTTGAAGCAAATGCCAGAAATACTGGAAAAATTGTAATAGTATGCGGAAGAGAGGGCTCCAATAAACACAAGTTTAGTCTACTGTTTAAGGTCATCAAACAGGCTGGCAATATTATAGTGGTGGGCATGGTTGAGGCATATCTTTCCTCTAATACTGAATTCTTGTTTAGTAACAATCGATAATAGGCCCTGACAGTCGATGATTATGCTGTTCGCGGTTAGACCTTCCCGATAAATCGTCATTGTAACATTATAGCATTAAATGTGTTGATTTTTTCAACGAGCGCAATAGTAATGTATACATAGCTTCACTCGATGCATCTAAGGCGTTCGATCGAGCAAATCAAATCATTATAGACTATTTACGACATTGATAAAAATTGGCCTGTCCAAGTTTTTTGTTGATACAATTACAAACTGGTATGATCAACTTACTGTGTCTGAACGGTGGAATGGTTATGACTCCGTTCCGCTTTCTGTTCTAAGTGATGTTCGACAAGGAGAAATTTTATCGCCTATTCTATTCAATGTTTATGTAAATTGCATGTTAACAACTCTTCGAAAATTAGACTATGAGTGTCATGTTGATGGCTTGTTTATGGGATGCGTTATGTATGCGGATTATTTGTTGCTCGTTTCTTCGTCAGTCACGGATTTACAATTAATGCTCGATACATGTGGTGAAATTGGTCTGATGGTGGGCATTAATTTCAACTGCAATAAATCAAAATGTTTGCTTATTGGATCCGATAGAGCTGTTAAGCCTGGACCAATGTCTATAAATAATTCACATATTTTGTGGTCTGATAGACTAAAGTACCTTGGTGTCACTCTTACTTCTTGTAAACAATTTACTACAAACTTCACTGATACGCGTCGCAAATTTCTTGCTTCTGTTAATAGTATACTTAGCAAATGCTATAATGTATGCGATATGGTTAAACTTTAGTTACTTGAAAAACATTGTCTGCCAATATTACTCTATGCAATTGAGAGTCTTAATGTTAAAGGAGTACTTCTAAAATAAATGAATAGTTGGTGGAATGCTGTATATCGTAAAATTTTTGCTTTTAACAAATGGGTTTTTGTTAAAGAGTTAATTTGTTTATCAGGTCGCCTTGATGTATTACATATTGTTAACATGAGACAGTCAATTTTCACTAAACGATTATTATTGTGCAATAATAAAGTAGTTAAATACTTGATGGCTAGATGCATGCGTTGTCGGAATATTATTAATGCTCAAAACAGATTTAATAATAATATTTGTTGGTCTGTTGCTAAAATTAAAACGTTCACTTTTATTTCATTTAAAAGCATGTGCACCTCAGGATGGATTGCAATATTAGTCAACAGCATTTACTGTGGATTACTATGTTTCTCGCTGTCGACTTTTGGCTTGAAATCATGTTGTTGGCATTTTGGTATTTTTTGTTTGCTTTTGTTCGGTTTCTTTCGTTGCTTCTGTCTGCATTTTGTATTTGTTTTATTCATTCTGTCTTGCGCGAATAAACTTCATATATATTAAACGGAACTACTTTCGGAAGCGTATGAATATGGTATGCTTAAAAATGTTCACAGGTACTTCATCTGTACTTCCGATCGCCAGCATATGATCGCTTATTTGAAGTAAGTGCAATGCTTCGGTTTATCAAGCAGTGTGCCCAAAATTCGCCGAAAAACAAAGTGGCCTCGACAGCCTTGTCGCCTTGGAGGGGAAAGATTCGACCCGCGGTTGAGCACCGGTAATGTTTTAAGATAACTCTGTGAACGATAATACAGGACGACGGACGTCTATTGGTCCCGGACACAACATTAAACTGTGCCCGCAGCCCTGCCCCCTGCTGCCACCATTGGGCAGGACGAAGCGTTGTGACCGAGTGGTCTAAGTCGCTGGTCGCGGTTTACGAGTGCGGCAGTTGTTGATTCGAATTCCGGCCGCGGCAGAGATTTTGAGTCACTTCGTGCACCCTTGGCAAAGGTGGTTTAAATTCATCAGCCACACGTGTTCCTAAGACGCTCACCAGTCTACGGTGGAACCACCACCAGCAATCATCAGCTGGTGCAATGGGGCATCAATTCTTCCCTGAAAGGGGCAATGACAACAAAAACACGGACGTCTGCCTTGCCTCCTTCCGCACACCTCTGCATTATCCCGCATCCGTGCGCACCGTTTTCGTTACGTTATTTTAGAAAGACTCTTACAAAAGATCTGGGCATTTTTACTCTGTTTATGCACAATATGCAGTGCGACAGATTACGCTCTAATCATAGTATAAAGTACAGTATTATTATTCTATATAGTGTGCTCTAATCATACAATTTATACTGCATGTACAATCTCTGCACCCCTCAGCAACGCGCTAAGCTTACTGCCTCATCCATTCTTTTCCAAAACACCACCCTGACTCCCACCGACTCTACTCGTAATCTTGGCGTCATCTTTGACAAGGACCTCTCCTTCAAACAACACATTTCCTCC
>JAQIWG010010060.1:0-10228 GCA_034695025.1 Chamaedrilus cognettii
GGGGTAAAGGGCGGAAAAAGAATAGAGGCAATATCGTAACAATACTGCGTTGAAACTTGGACACTCAAGAAGGAGGACATCAGAAGAATGGAAGCATTTGAAATGTAGGGATGGTTAAGAATGGAGAAGATTAGTTGGACAGAGAAGGTAACAAATGACAAGGAGATGACATAACAAATGAGGAGTCATTGAGGAGAGTAGGGGAAACAAGGACTATGATTGAAATGATAGTAAGAAGAAAGAAAAACCAGATTGGACATGTAATGAGGAGAAAGGGTTTGTTGAGAAAGGTGATGAGGGAAGAACGGAGGGGAAGAGAGGACCGGGAACGCCACGTATCGGAATGATAGACGACCTGCTTGAGAAGGAATCGTATGCCGATATTAAGAGAAGGGCTGAAGATTGGATAAGGTGAAAGGTTTGGACACCAAAGACCTGCCATGTGGCAGAGCAGTGAAGAGAGAGAGAATAATTAGTATGCTGCACTGTAGGTCTTTTAACCAACCAACCAACCCGACTATATGCTTTGTATACAATGCAGGTAAAACTGTGATAAGCTATAAGAAGAAATTTAGGCGTAATTTGACCAAGAACGCATCATTAGTTTACTATTCTCCAGTAAGACTGAATCGTTCAGCACCGAGGAACCAGCAGATCAAGATTCATGTCGGGGGCAACAGACCACTGCCCCGGCGTCCTGACGCTCCTCCCCCACGATGACGCCCCGTCCCCCGAGCCCTCCCAGGCGACTCTAGGCCACACTTACAACTGCTGCCTGCGAGACTTGATGGAGAGACGCCTGGGGCTGGAGACGAACGACAGGGTCTGCTACGTGGGGCACGACGCGCAGGTCAGCGGCGGGTCATCCAGGGCTGTCATATTTTCATCATTCAAATAAGGAACACCAAATACTATTAATCTTGCATGATTAAATTTTGTGACTACGTAAACTACTCAACCTATCTATGTTGTACTATTTTCAGGCGTACATTTCGGCCCGAGATGTAGGGCCTATGAATCGGACTAAAAAATATATTATACGGCTTTCATCTACATGTATAGTCGATATATAGCCTAAACTACAAAACATATTAAAGCTATGCTACACCTCTGCCTTTAGGTGTTTGTTCCGCTTCTGCGTCAAAGGTACGTCCTCACTGAACCCGTCACAATCGTAAGTCCGAACGGGAGGGTCAGGGTGACAGGGGAGGAAGGGGTCAGAGAGTCAGTCCAGGTCATGGGGGACGAGGGGGTCCGGGCCTCGGGTCCACCGGACACGCGGGAGGATCAACGAGAGAAGGACTTGCCGCCTACACTCTTCTCTATCGAGGATTTCTTTCGTCACGCGTCCGGCTATCCGGTAGCTTCAACTCACATAGTTTAGCGGCTATTTGCGCCATAGCTTACATTGCGACCAAAGCCTACATTAAGCCTGCATTGCTATCTACAAAGAATTTTAAAATGTTATTTAGGCGTTCTAACAGGCTTACTGTAAAATCTGAAATTTTTGCTGCATGCTATTTTGACGATTTCGGCATACTTTAGAATTTTGCTGCGCTTAATTTTCGTGTTTTTTTATACTGTCCTCTAAGCTATTTATAAAATTATATACTTGTGCGGCTTAATTTTTGCTGCATAGAATTTAACATAATTTGACTGATTCGCAAATTTCGCCAAAAGTCCATGCGCGCGAACATTTCACGTTTTACAATAGGCTACCGGTACGTTTTATTTGAGAAGTCGCAATACAAAGTTTGTCGGCCAAATACAAGCGCTCAAATAGGCATGTTGGGGAGGGCAAATGACTAGTATACAATCATAACCATTTCTTAACTAGGCCGATTGGGAGATTCGATCGTCAGACACGCGGTTGGTCCACATTATGCGTTACGTGAGTCCCGACGCCGGTAACTATGAAACCATGCGTTACAGGCCCTTCACTAAGGCTGTTTAAACACACAATTGTCGCTAGCTGATCATCATCGTCCAGGGTAATTTATTATTCTAGTTGGCGTCAGGAAGGGCATCCGGCCGTAAAAACCCAGCTCCAGTACAAACGTCTAACCTGTGTTAACATGGACACGGCGCTACAGGCTTGCCTGTAGCGCATAACAATGGACGTCATAAACGATGATTATTATGATAGACTCGTGCAGGGCCAGTTCACGAAGATGGTGCTCAAGGACGCCCTCTGGTCCATCAAGGACTGGCCGCGCTGTCTCGCTAACCTCCTCCGCACCCTCACGCCCACCGGACGCCTCCTGGTCGTCCACCGCCCCGCCTCCCTCATCTCCCTGCCCCTGCCGGTCCTCACCCGGGCTCACCTGGCGGGGGCTGATCGCCCCTTGGGGGACATCGTGGGGCCGTTGGAGGGGAGCCCCGAGGGGCTGGAGGTGCGGTGTGAGGTAGAGTTGGTGCCGTGGACGCTGAGGACGAGGGAGTGGATCGACTTGGCGGCCAGGCACGCCTTCCCTCCACCCCTCCGCGTCCAGGTCTTGTTCCCGGGCCTCTCTTGCCTCGACCCTGGACTTTTTCTGTGTCTTTAAAAATAATCACCAGAAATTCATCGAATGGTTTTTTTTCGCCAGGTCGTTCTTTTTCGCCTCATGTGTTGTGTTACGCATTTTGTTCCCTTCGGGTGCACTGGAATATTAGCCTATTAGATGCATTGACCTGTTCACCAAAATACAGTTAGAGCCGGTAATTGAGCTTTATAATAACGAAGAATAAATACAAATTTTGCAAGAGCTTTTGCCAAATGGAAACAAAATTAGACAGCTGCTCCAAAAATTTCTTCTTGGCGATTTTGGGGACTGGCAGATCAAGCCCTGGCTCTATCCATCCTATTACTTAAAGCAATCATACTCCAGGAACTCAAACTCAATTTTTAAATCGTTAGGATCTGTGTCAGAGATGACTGGGATATTGGTACCACAATTATATCGATATAATGAAATTCATTGCAGTGCTAGATGCACTATGCTCAGCATAACAAATTTTTTTACGTGTTTGTCTCCGTACAGGGTTAAGATTAGCAGGCGTAGTACGCCAAAAAAGCTAGTTAGATCATGCTTAGATGCAAATTGTACGCCTAATGAAATTGAAATTGAAAAGTAGCATTACGATAAAATTCAACTATGGTGGCGTAGGCCGACGTTATTTTTGAGGGCAGAGCAGTTATACTACGCCTGTTTTAGAACCATGCGTAACGCTACGCGCTTTATCAGGGCAAAACTTAACTCTGTACTTAAGCATACTCAGTGGTGCTGCATGTTCAGGATCTGAATCTGTGTCTTGCAATGTCTCAGAGTGATGCCAGGGCGGCCGCCAGCGAGGAGGCTTCCGCTCTGAGAGAGCTGCGCTCTGGACCGCTGCGCTACGTCGGCGACACCGTCCAATTGACGGACCGGCTCGTCTTTGTGACCGCAACCCGGCGACTACCTTCCCCCTCCATACCCCGCACCCTCACCTCGACACAAGTAAAGCACCCCTCAGGGGGGGCCAGGGGGAAACCAGGGACCGCAGCCTTCAGGCAGGTTGACTCGTTGAATAAGCTATGGGTGGATTACAGGGAGAAGGAGAGAAGTGGGGGGAGGTTTCTGTCAGGGAAGGTTCGCGTGGACGTTGATACTGAAGAGTTGAGAGAGTGTGCGAGGGAACTGTTGGAGAGGGACCGTCGGCTGAGAGCTAGGGACGCGCAGAGCTAACTGAATAAATGAACGATACTGTAAGACTCGAGTTAGAGTGGGGCATCAGAGGTGAGATCAGGGCGTCGACCGGTAGAACGCCTGGTGACGCGTCGTCAGGCGTTCTACCGGTCCCCCGTGTTACATTGGGTCATCAGAAGCGGGCTCAGGCCGTCGACCCAGTAATCACCATGTAAATGCATCATATAACCATCGCTTGCGTGAAGACGCGTTCGTCAGCGATAACCGGTCATCGCTGACGATGCAAAGCGATACACTGGGTCGTCAGGGTGGGATCGCTGAAGGATTCGACCGGTCGACAGTCTGATCCCACCTCTGATGACCTAGTCTAACTTTACCTTAAGGACTCCTTTCCATGATGCATATTTTGCATGCGATTTTGCATACAATTTTGCATGCAATCATGTTAAGAAAATTGCAATGTAAAATGTCCTTAACTGGGTTTCATGCAAGCCGTGCGTGAAACCCAGTTAAGAAACAAGTCGTGCACAAAACCCAGTTAAGGAAATCGTTGTCATGACAACGGTCGTCCGTCTCCCTTAACTTGGTTGTATGCAAAATTGGATGCAAAATATGCATGGTTGAAAAAGACCCTAGGGCATGAGATTTTTGCCTCATGTTATTTTCACGGTTTTGCCTCTCCAAAATTTAGCTGCACTTAATTTTTGTGTTTTTGAGGACAGCCCAATGCCCGTTAGGCTAAATAAAGCCTTCGCACCATTATTTTGGTGCGCGTCATTTCGTGAAATTTGTGGATTCACTAAATTTATATGAGCGTGAAAATTGAGTGTTCTACTTTTTCTATATGTTTACATTTTCATGCAAACTTATGCCGTTGCTTTTTTACACAAGCTGTAGACTTTCAACTGGAAGCTTATTGAACTTTCGTTTTCTTTATCTTGTTCTGCCTTGATAGTGAATATAAAATATTACTTGTATTTGGACAAAGATCCTGGACAGCAGGGGTAGTTTTTTGTATGCATAATAATTAATAATTTCTGTAAATTTTGATATCAAATTGAAAATTGAAAGGCCCTAAAATCGCCTTTGATCATTTAATTTCGATGGCATTATTAAAATAGAATTTTTTTATTTTTTTATTTTTTTATTTAAGCCAGCCAGTGTGTTTATAATTGTGGTTTTTGAATGCTTAAAAATAGCGCTGCCGTATTATAGAGAGCAGGCATAACACTACACTTATTTTATCAGGGCCAAAAGTTACCCCGCTGATAAGCAAAAAATGGCGCAATATTGCTAAAACATTAGTAAAATCACCCTAAAAAGAGATCCATCATTGGCTGATGGGCGCTTTAGTGGAGAGAAACACAAGCTTAGAATGGCACCAGCGTATGCCCAGTACATATAACATGACTCTTTCCTTCCCGTGTCGAACTCACGAGCGGGGGGGGGGGAGAGGGGGGAGTGGTGCTAACTGACAGACATTTATCCTGGGGCCCAAGTGCTATCCGTCGGCTCAGTTTTTATCACAAAGTGGAGTGCCGGATAGCACCGGATCGCTCCTATAGCAGTGTGTTATTTACACAAAGTGAGCTGCCAAATCGCATATAATGCTATTTTGTGAGATGCCGGATCTATGATCCGGGCCGACGCGATCTACTTTAACCACTGGTCCCAGCATGTCCCAGATCCAATGAAACTCAGACAAAACAAACGACATTCACAGTTTATACATCCTTTCACAAGTTTGATTTGAATTTACCGATGCAGAAAATCATTTGGGCCATTTACAAACAAAGAATTTGGACTATTAACCTAGAATGGCTATACTATCAGTAATACAGCTGCAGGCGCTCACGGCACGAATAAAGGGATTATAAGAAGCAGCATAGTCGCGCCAGAGGCTGTTGGCTGCATTTCTATTGGCTCTCTGAAATCAGGCTGATTCCAGCTATTCTTACAGCCAATGATAAACACCGTTTACGCCTAATTCCGCCATTATGCCGTTCTCTGACAATCCGTCCGCTTTGTGTGCTGTTCAGCTTTGGTGATTACCTTTCTAGGTTCAGAGCAGTCCAAATTCTTTATTGACAACAACATAATTGCTACCGTTCAACCCTAAATTGATCTGAAGTTCTCCAGCAAACAAATCGTTATATACAAATAGCAAAATGCACGACGGCTGAGCCTGTCCAAGCACTCCAGCCACTCTTATTGGGAAGACCAAGACCTAAAAAAAAAATTACGCCAGCAGCTCAAAAATGACATTTTTATACTTTAGACGTTGGTAGTTAAATTATAGCAAGTAGATTATAACACAAAATTGCGTACGATATAATAGTTCACAATAGTAGTTCATGATAGTAGCTGTAGACGTCGATAGGAATGATATTTGCAGTGTAATCCAGCTGCAGTGTCCCAGGCTAGATGTCTCATTCTTTGTTTGCGTGTGTGTCCTGCCTTTTGTCCCATGCAGTATCTCTCTATCAGCAGCTAGCTTCATGCTCCATGTCTCCCTAGGGTTGGAATGCATAGATGTTTCTCAGTTTTTTCCTTCATCTCCCACTTATGGAAAAAGAAATTTCAACAGTGTCCCGTTACTGCCATACGATGAAAACTATATCTTTATCTACCATTTGGACAGAAATATAAATTTAAGATGACATTTAGTTAGACATAAATTTCGTGTACATAATGCCATGTTCAATTTCTGCCCATAAACCCTTATTACATTTCGTTCACATAAGTATAGTTTTTTCTCCAGGGCAGTATTGGGACAAATTAAAATTTTCTTCCTCAACAAATGACAAAATAAGCAGGAAACTGAGAAACATCTGTGAAATCCAGCCTAAACGTTAGTAGTCAATAAGCCACTAAAAGTTTTGCCAAGTTCTCAGAATCTCCTATTCACAGCGTGGCTGTTTGTAATCAAGAGAACCCTCGTTCACGTAGGGGTATTAGGCATTAGACCTTGGAAAAGTTTGATAATATATGATTAAGCATTAGGGAAGATATGCAACCAATTTTGATCAGTAGATATTTGCATGCTAAATTCCTATAAAAAACCTATTTGAAACGTCGCACAATTGTAACCCGCAATAGAATACATGGCCCCATCACATTCGGTGATGGCATTTAATGGACAGAAAATTTTACTTGAGAAAAAACATAAAAAATCCTTAGAAACCCATTAATATATTCTTGAATGGGGCTGGGCTCAGCGAGTTCTTGGGATGTGCAACGCAGCCTGGTGAGGGCTGGAGACAGCTTTCCCTCGATTGTGGTCAAACTATAGAGCCCAGTAGTAGTCCCTTAGTCTATGACTGTGTTCAGGGTCTAGAACAGTATCCAGGGTCCAGGGTTGGGTCCAGGGTAGTGTTTAGGGTCCAGGGTTATGTCCAGGGTCTAGAGCTACATCCAGAGTCCAGGTTTGTGTCCAAGCTCCAGGGCTGTATCCAGGGTCCAGGATGCGCTGCTGCGTCCAGGGTCCATGGCTGTGTTCAGGGTGCAGGACCTAGCAGGAACAGCCCTCTCTCGGGCCAGAGTTGCTGCCCAGGTTGACCGCGTTGCTCGCTGGGCCGGCAGGCTTGTGTTGAACTCCCGACTCGGCCGCATTCAAGTCCAGACTGTTCACAGAAACAGCACAACCTTGAGTTAACATACATGTAGATTACACACACACATGCAGACTAATGCAACAACTTAGAGCCATATATTTAACAGAGCTAATCTTCATAATTTTATTCCAGTTTTACTGCATATTTCGCGACATGTAGTCTACCTCCCCTCGGACAACCGAAGAGCAAAACGTTTCGGTCGACTCAAATTTTTCGTTTTAAAACTTTCGGCTCACAAGACCAATACTTTTGAGTGTTATTTAATCAATTAAATGACAGCGACAATACACGCAGATACATACGCAAGCACAATCCACCACGAAACACACAGACAAACAAGAGAAAATTTATATATATAGAAAACAAGCTAAATCAACTAGATAAGATTTGTTGAGCTAAAATCATTGCACACTATCCATCGCAAACGAAGGCTGACATGGTGAAACTGCCCAGCTAACAAGAGTTTGATACACTTGCCTGCCATCCTGAATGTTCTGGTATATCTTCCTGGCCGTATCCACAAACGACTCCTCAACGTTCTGACCCCTGAAAGCAAAAGCACAGAAGCATCTTAGGAAAATCTTAGTCTTAAAAAGTTCGTAAACAACACTTTGAAAATGCTATCAAAGGAACATCTGAAAATTGTCATCAGAGGCCTCACCGTTCGACATAAATCACTTTTATTATTTATCAGATGGATCAATTCCCTGATGAAGGCATTTAAATTTCCTCAAAAAATTCTCTGATCTATAGGCAGAATCTCTGATCAATCTGATTTTTGTTCTTTATTCAAAATTAGACTGAAACTAAATCAATTCAATTCAATTTTTTGCAGTTGTAAAACATGATACTTTGATACTATGATATTTTTCGCAGGTTGCACTCACGTCTTGGCACTGCACTCCAGGAATGTAAGACCTGCGACATACAAACAAGCAATCACTGCCTTGAGAAAAATAGGCCGTGACCGACTAAGACTCATACTAACTAAGACAGCGATATATAGACTAACTTATGCACAAATACAACGGCTTAGAGATATATATTTACTTTTAGATATTTAGTCCTGATTTACAGGCAAACACAACGAGATAGCATCAGTTCAGACAAATGATCATAGGGCTGGTTTTTTCAACACGGATTTAATGGTGGTTCAGGATTTAACGCACCTTTCCGCATAGGCTAAATCCTGAACCACCATTAAATGTGTTGAAAAAACCAGCCCATAGTCACAAAGAGGATATTCTAGTGCAAAAACAGGGTGAATATTTTGAAATATTCTTCATACTATTGTGTTCACAGCACATGCATCAGCAAACATTTAACGTTAAGTCTCTCATTATTTACAAATATGTGGACTGTAGAGCCACATTGTAATCTGCTCTTCTTAAAAAACCCTTCAATAATCTCTGTTTGATTAGGGGTCAACTACTCAAATTCATTAAAGCATTAGCAAATAAGCAAGAAGTCGATTAAAAACAGACAAGAAATACAATGAAAAAAATATCTTTGTAAAGAGCTATAGAACGAGATCACCATTAAAAGAAAAAGAGAAAACTGAAAAACCTACAAAAGATCTGCGTGAAAAGATAACTAACCGCCTTTTTTGACATCTACAATTAATGTTCATATAGAGACATATGTTAGACATTTTGCGCCTAGATGAGGACTGCTGCAGATAGAGATAAAGGAAGATGGAAGGGTGGGGAAGAAAGAGGAGATGGGTGAGAGACTGAGAGTACCGTTTTCGTCTGCAAACAGTTTTGCTTCCTCATACGTCACATCCCTCTGCGCGTCCAGGTCGCTCTTGTTGCCTATCAGGAATATTGCCTGCGCCACACGCACGCCCTCATTAGCATGTGCATGCGCACCCTCATTAGCATACACGTGTACCCTCATCAGAAATTTATCATACACATAAATGCACCTTCACTAGCACATGCACACTATTTGCATACATTTACACACACAAAAGGTGACTAAAGAACGGGGAGCGGCTCTGTGCGGGCTCCCTTGCACTGAACCAAACTGTAAATAATTTTTATGCTACACACTGTCAAACTAAAAAAAAAACTTACAAGGTAACTAATTCGCGCATATTATCAGCATATCAGTTTACATTCGTTAGCAAACCAAAAATTAAAAATTGCATGCTAATTAACCATCATTAGCACACACAAACCATCTTCAGATGGTTCGTGTGTAACGAGAGCAGCAAAATATCTATATCCATCTTTATTTCACCACAAAGGTAGTAATCAATCAACAAAAACAAGAAAACATAGAATGAATCTCAAAAGAGTGACTGCAACATAGCTACTGATCTTCCAACGAGACTAGGACTGTACGATAGACACAATCTAAATCAACGTTAAACAAAAGTTAGTGAAATATCAATATTATCCCTACTAGCTTAGAACGTATGACTGAAAGCGCTTTGCCGAACAAGTCAAAGTGTTGTATGGTACTCTCAGTGTTTGGGTTGGGTCATACTCCCAGTGTTTGGGTTGGGTCATACTCACAGTGTTTGGGTTGGTGAGGTTGCGAGCATCAGTTAACCAACTGCTCAGATGGTTGTATGTGCTTCGTCTGCAAGCAATGTTCAGCAGCTCAAATCAAAGCCCACACGGACAGCGGGCAACACACACGCAAGTACACATCAATATCGCCCTCACCATGGGACATCAAAACCCCTCACCCCAGCCCACTCAGAGAAGGTCTCTGAGGGGACTGGGGGAGTGAGGGGTCACTAGGGGGGCCGCCAGGCCTCATGTGTACGTGTGCTTATACATGCGTGCTTTCACTAATTGCTAGAACTATTTAATGGAGCTAAAAATGTGTAAACCCGACTAAATCTTTGCTTAGAAAATTTAAAAGCAAGGGAGACCACAAGAGACCAACCTCGTGATGTCGTAGATCATGAGTGCCCCTGCGGCCCCCCGAGAG
>JAQIWG010010061.1:0-10228 GCA_034695025.1 Chamaedrilus cognettii
TATATATGCAATCGTGATACTGTCACAAAATAATTTTATGAAATAACATAATAATAAGAAACCAAAAAATAATAATGAGAAGAAATAATGAGAACAAATAATAGAAGAAATAAACAGAAATAATAAGAAGTTCATTTCCTTCATTTCACCGCTTGCAATTCTTTCCGTTGCGTGCGCGATATCACGGTTGTATGCATGCGTTGGATTGTACGCGTACCATCAGGGTACGACAACTCGCTCGACGCGGGTATCGCCAACAGTTTCGCCACGGCGGCGATGCGGTTCGGCCACACGCAGATCCAGGGAATGATTCACGGACGCAACGCGCAGTACGACGTCGTCAAGAGCATTCATCTCAGCACGGTCGGTCCAGCTACGAACTTTACAGACTAGAGACGTCATTCTCTTGAACAGCTTAGCTGAGAAGGATATAATAGCTAAGGGATTAATTTAACTTTAACTTCAACTTCTCTACTGCACTCCGCCCTAATGGATGATTATTTGCAAGGCAGGCGAAATTAAGCATCATTGCCAAGGGTGCACGAAGTGACTCGAAATGTTTTGCTTCGGCCGGGGTTCTAACCGACTCTCTGCCACACTTGCAATCCGAAGTCCGCGACTTAGATAACTCGGCCACAACGCTTCGCCAACGCTTCGCGTAAACGTAAGGATGCGACGGATAGGATAAAGTGGAGGGTGGGTGTCCATGGCTGCAAATGGCTTACCCCAAGGTATGAGGGAACTGCGGCCACAAAGCGCACGCATGTTTGTGTGTGTGTTAGTTTGACCATCCTAGGGAAGATTTAAACTTGATTACACACCTACAATGTCACGACCTACACCCAAGTCATCACTTTTACATGCCAGTATAAGTTCCCAAATTATTTTCAATGTGTCAGACATTAAATTTTTGGGCATAGTCCCCACTTTGTCAAAAACCTTGATGAATTTGATACTAGAATCTCACACACATGTAAAAGTTTCCAAATTGCATCTCCAATTCCTAGGGAGTAATTCTTAAACTATTACACACCTGTCAAGTGACATTAGGATAGGGTGGTTTGAGATTCTTGCTATGAGGCACGTTGTTGATTATTTGCTGGAGTCTCCGGCAAAGGTCAGCAATTGCCGGAGACTTCCGCAATTGCCTGTATTTGCGGAGTCTCCCCAAATTGTCTTAATTTTAAGGAGTCTCCTGTTATTGACGTTATTTGCCGGAGTCTCCAGCAATTTCCGACATTTGCCAGAGTCTCCGGCAATTGCCGGTATCATTAATTGCCGGCATTTTCCGGATTATCCTGCAATTGCTGACTTTTTCCAGCAAAATTCAAGCTACACGCGAACAAGCGCGCTGTTTTAACCGATCTCAGATGGAGCTGTCGCTGGCAATTACCGACATTTGCCGGAGTTTCCGACAATTGCTGGAATCTCTGGCAATTGCAGACTTTTTCCGGCAACACCAGCTTTAATTCGCAATTTGCGATGCGAATCCGGATAAGCGCTGATCGCGTGCCTTGCAGCAACTGCGCCGGCCTCATCTGTGTACGAGGAGTGCGATATACAAATATCATATCAGTTAGTATATTATATCGCCAAAAAAATTCGTTTTTTACCCTCCCCTTATGACGCCTTAAAACACCGGGCCAGGCCACTCCCACAATGTTACATAATAATCTACTGAAGTACTGAAGTGTTAAATAAAATTTCTTGTCCCCTACCCATCCACCCTTTATAACGGGTAATAACAAAGCCCACCTACCCACCCTCAAGCGTTAGGCCTATATACATGTAATATGCGAGCGGCCCCTAAAACGTAAATGATGATGATGACGATGATGATAAATCAGAGCCCTCGAACTTCCTGGTTGCGTGCCTTGCAGCAACTCCGGCGGCCCCACTTGATGTACGAGGAGCCTCACAAGGGCATGGACATGATGATGCTCGGCCTCATCGGTCAGAGCTCGCAGGCGCGCGATCCCTTCATGACCAAGCAGGTCACGCGCCACCTGTTCGCGGAGGACCCCCCCCACGGGCTAGGGGAGGACCTCATGTCGCTGAACATCCAGCGGGGGCGAGACCACGGCCTCCCGGGTCTGATGGCTGCTCTCAATTGTGACTTTAAAATCATTCGTTTTTTTTCTTTAAATTTCAAGCAGGTTTTGAATTTGGAGCAGGGGATGTACGGTATCGTCTTGGCGTCAAAATATATTTCAGTTGCGTAGAACAGATCATTAAATTTTGGGAGAAGTGTGGAACAATGTGAATTCTGCACGGGAGGAGAAATTAAAACCTCCCGAAACAAAGTACACTTGTTGGGTCTGAAGGAACGCATGCACAAAGCCGTGATTATGTGCAAACTGTGATACGTGCATCCATAGTTTGTAATTAACAGCGAGCCAACGTCACAAAGCAATGAATATAGCTAGCCCATACGCAGAGCAGCAGTCAACAGAACTGTGACGTCGCTTCAGCGTGTGTATTTTGATTTAGAACTTTTCATGCATGAAAAAAATCCAGAGTTTGACGCAGCTTGGATTGGACCATAAGGCTCTGAGCGTTAGGGTCAGTTGAAAAATTTTTTGTGCCGCTGCGCTGCGGTCAGGCTAAACGTAGCCTACACCAAAGAACACCATTAAGGCACTAAAAACACCATTAAGGCACCAAAGAACACCATTAAGACAACATCAATCTTTGACCTCCACTCCTCGCTCAGGCTATACCAAATATCGCGAGTGGTGCGGCCTCCCCCCCGCCTTCACGTTCGACGATCTCCTCGAGCTCCCAGGGGAGGTGTCCCAACGCCTGCGGGCACTCTTCGCCTCTCCCGAGGACGTCGACCTGTGGCCTGGCGGAGTGACGGAGGCCTCGGCCGGGGGGTCCCTGCTCGGCCCGACCTTCACGTGTATCCTCGCACGACAGTTCAAGCTGCTCAAGTACGCGGATCGGTTCTGGTTCGAGAATAGCATTCACAATCCTCATCCCTTCACGCTGGGTGAGTGTGCCTGAAACGCTTGAGGCTAGTATTACTTATCTATACGTTTATGAGATAAGACGTTTAGCGCCTTGCTGAGGACTGCCGGAGCTGGGTTTTTATACCCGGATGCCCTTCATGACGCCAACCAAATGAAGAGCTTGTAATGGTTACCTAGGACGGTGGTTAGCAGATCGCGACACTTGTGTGTTTAACGGCCTTGCTGAAGGGCATGTAATGCTATGGTTTCATAGTTGCTCGCGCCGGGACTCAGCCGAGGTCTCTGGGACTCGCGTCCGACGCCACTATACCAGAGCGCCTCGCTGTGTCATTATATTTTGATTGGAATTAAATCTTGCTATTCGAGTAGTAGCTCACTGATTTTCCTGCAATGTAGTGAAGAAAAATGATGAAATAGGCTTCAAAATAGTGCCATCTTGCTAATGCAAAGTCTCAAAGACGCAAAGTCGCGAAGACACAAAGTCACAAAGTTGCAAAATACATTTTAACTAACATATCCGACTAGGGGTTAACACTGAGATTTATTCATTTATGTTTCCAGGGCAGCTGGCATCCATTCGCCAGGTCAAGTACAGTAAGATCATGTGTACAAACGCCGACTCGCTGCCTGACGTTCAGCCAAATGTGTTCCTCCACCCCCTCTCTCACGTCATCCAACAGTTCGGGTACGTGGGATATAAATAATTACATTTATTATTATTCATTTGGTCTAAAAATAGTACAACATTAAATTTTTGCTGCATGTTATTTTTGCGATTGGTTCTAGAAGAAATTTTACTGGACTTAATTTTTGCGTTTTGAGGATTGCCAATTCTGTATAGCTTCTGCAACGTTATTTTGCGCACGTAATTTTTGTGAGTTTCTCCAAATTTGAAAATTTGTCAAAATGACATGCACGCGAAAATTTCATGCTTACAGTAGTTTGTTTGAAGACAGGCTTACAATTTGATTTCTTCTGAATTTCACATTTTGGAAACAATATAAAAAAGCTTTGATAGGCTGTGTTACTATGATGCAAGGATTCTTGTAATATGTTTTAATTTTTGTCCGTTTTCAATCTAAGACGAAATTGAGAAGAACTGTACAAATTATAATCTGCAGGTCTAAAAAGTGGATTTTAAAAAGCGAACTGTCGCGAACATGTGTTTTAGCTGCTTTGTCTTGTCACCGGCTGATGCCACGATGCCTGTCCGCACTTTAGTAATAGTAAATGTTTTTCTTTAATGAAATATACACCTAATAATTAATTTATTAAACTATTAACTTTGTGACACAATTGTAGTTTGATATTATCTCCCGGTAGCTGTGCATGTAGTCATGATGTTTTTAATTCTTGGCCACTGTGTCAATTATTGATTTTCAATGTCGGATGTCATATAATTTATAGTGTCCCTTATGGACCTTAGGTTTTCAGCCCTTTTTGTCTCTCATGTGCGTTGTACTTTTTATTGTGCTGCCTGTGTTGGATGCAAAATGAATCAAATATGTCTTTGTCTGCAGAGGCAGTAAGGCGGACATCGATGCAACAAGGCTTGTCTACGGCTCAGACCCCAACGAACGCGCGCCCTGTCACCTGCTGCCTGACCTCGACCTTGAACCCTGGCGCGAGTTCATCCCTGGACCCGGGATCCTGCCTCATGAGGCCTATCATGAAGAACCTAGATCTTGAGCCTGAATTAATTCTAGGACCCTGTACTAGTACGAACCTACCGATTCCTCTAACAGCTCTATTTTAAGAATCTAACTAACCGCCTTTTTTTGGTCGTCTGATCTGCTAATGTCCACGATTTCACACAGGTTTAGACATTTGCACCCCAGTTTTTTTGCGGCTGGATACCCTTCCTGACGCTAACCAAATAAATAATTTTCTGTTATCGTTCACAGGTTTTTTCTTGTCAAGATTGCATTCAGCGATTCAAGCATGTAACAGCGCTCTTAAGGCGTGGTGTCTGTTATTTTGTCGTTCAGTCCGTCATCAATCACACGTTGAGTTAAATGGTGACTTAGCAATAGGTGTTGAGAGTAAGTTGAGAGACGCTCTCCATTCCTTGATTGTTAGGGTTAGTTAGTTTTGTTGCATTAAGGTGCGTAAAGACAAGGTACAATGTACTAGTTAAGTTTATGGCGCAGTGCGTAGAATGGCGATGTACGTGTATGCATTGTATGGGCAGCGTATTTGATTGTGTTCCGTGGCTTCTAAAGCTCAAAGTAATGATATAGCTATTGGTGAGCACGTGGTTAACTGTTTTAGTAGTTTGACCACTGACACTTATGTGGAAGTAGTTAGACTAAAATATTTGAGCTGCCTCAAAGAAGTTAGATGACTTCACTAATGATTGAAGGTTCAAACCAAGTTGTTGCTAAATCTGTCAACTGTATTTCCATCGATCGATGATTACGAGATCAGCCAGAAATTTGAAGTAATTTTTTTTAATAGAATATCTTAGAATATCTATTGAATAGTGTCTTGTGTGTAGGTGTATTTACATTATATGTATGCATTCTGCATTATGTAATCGTAACATACATGTAATCTAAACGGAGATTGAAAGCACCATTTGCTCAAATAGTTCGGTGAAAGTGCAGCAGACTACATACAGAAAGTGGTTTATAAAAATGTGCTTTATAATTTTGTATGAGAGTGAAAAAGTAAGTAGTTTTAAGTGAGTCAAGGAGTCATAAGTAATTCCAATAAGATGGTTGTCTGTAGGTGTTCATGTGCTTTGTGTTGCATGGCAGATTATTTTTAGTGAATTGTTATTTATCATGCATGACCTGTTAAGATAAGATTGATCATCGAATTGACGAATGAATTTCGTGACATATCCGGTACCGGTACTGTAATGAGTTATGCCCAGTTTTTGGATGCACTGATGACTCAGTGAACTATTAGTAGGTCAGGCGAAGTCAAAATGAAGCAAAAAACAGGCGTTATTTCACGCAAACTACCTTTAACCCAGCCAAAGGACATGTGTACATGTATTTATAGATTTTATTGATAGTTTATCAAAGAGATATCTGAGCGTCCACAAAACTGGCATAAGACGTGCATAGACCTACAATCATTCAAAATTAACAGCCAAATAGCACATTATAAAGCATTCTGTATTATTATTTTTTATGTTTCAAATAAACTAATATTGTAAGTCTGTCCTATTTTGTGCTTGCATTCTAGAGCAGCAATAATTAATGACTCAATTAAATATGTAACGTCTTTGGACTCCGAGGCAGACATTAAACCCATTATATTGATCATTTACTTGGTAGGCCTGAGCAAGCGTGTCGGAAAAAATTGTGATGCTATAAACAGCTGCGCATAAGTTTAGCTTGAATTTGACTGTCGTGAATAAAGAAATGACTTTCACAGCCATGAATAAGGAAATGAGCTCGGCATTGCAATGTAGAAAAGTAACCAAATTACAAAAGCAGCTACTGGGAATTGACAACAAAAGTTCACTTATTTAAAGCTCTTTTATTAACTGATCAAGTGTAGACATCGACACAGGTCCAAGTTTCGCCTGCAACCAATAATATTAGCAGTAACGTGGGCTGAAATAAAATTTAAAATAGTTGCAATGTCTTAAATAGTTTAACACAACCAGAACGAGTGAAAACATCAAAAGAAGCGGTTAATTCTTAGCAATCACTTCAATTAATGCAATTACTAGGCCACTACTCAAGGTAGGAATTCAGTTATTCTACTTTTGTAACGCAACATTTAGAAATAATTTACTGGCTTAGTATAGAAGACCCAAAACACGATACGGTTGATTGTTAGGTAATAACTAATCAAAACATGAATGATGGATTGCACTAACGTGTGTTGAGATCAAGTTCAAAATCGACACCAATCAGAGTGCGTGAACCAATTGCAAAATCAGGATCAACTGCGGTTTAAGCATGCAGATTAGTAAGTCAGTAACTCGATCTGGGTCTCAATCTCTGCACACGTTCATGCCATCGACCCTAAGTAGGCCTACCGATGACAAATTACATCTTCATTTTAGTTACCGCTCACGGATTGTAACTAGCACTGCAAAACATGAAATTTTTGCTGCATGTGATTTTGGCGGTTTTGCGTATCCGAAATCTAGGCCGCACTTAATTTTCGTGTTTTTTGAGGACTGTCAGATGGCATTGATTTTGTTTTCATAACACAACAGTTAAAAATTAGAAACGGCTGCTCTCGTAGTAAGTCGGTACACTGCATGGCAAATATTGCACATGGAATTGAAGAGAAATGTACAATGCTAGAGCAATTGATTCCATAACGTGGATTCAACTTTTTTCTTCCTTTTCTCCTTTAAATCCAGGCTTAAAACTCATTTTTTCAAGTCCGCTTTCTGTATGTAGTCTGTTGCACTTCTCCCGCACCTACGGTTCAAGCAAATGATGTTTTTCCAGCTCCGTTTGCATGACATATTCTTGATGCGTTAAAAGTGCAATATACATACATACATACATACAACTAACATTCTATCAACTACGTCATCATCATCATTTACGTCTTACGTCCCCTTTTTCGTCCTTGCACAGATTGGACGTTTCCCACGATGAGACTCTCGAGTAACTCTCGATTCTTTTTGCCATCTCTCTCTTCACGCCTCGCTCCTTCATATCGCTCTCTACCGTCTCCTTCCATGTTTTCTTCCCAATCCCCTTTCCAACTTTCTACCAATTAATTACCTTTATACTATTCTACCAACTACAAAAACAAGATTAATTCGAATTTTTTTTTTATAAATGAACCACTTCAGCAATTCAGCAATTACAGTTAGAAGCAATATAAAGAACTCATAAAGCTTCATTACATCTGCCTTAAGTTAAATTGACTACAGATCAGACTAATTTATATTCCCGACGACTTGATGCCAAAACAGAATCTAAACGCATCATTATCTATTTACTATTAACAAAACCAAAAAACCGAAGTCGAATTAAAAGATTTTTTTGTTTTGCGTAATTAATGCAACGCAACAAAAATATAACCAAGTAACTATCTTAGTAAGAACATAGGCGATGGCAATGAAGAGAAAAACCACTCAAATGATCTTCATTATATACGACTTTAAGCAATTCAATTTTTTTCAAACATTTATCTTAATTTATAGGTCTACATTCAATCTAATAAAATATTCTAAATCGTCGATAGGTTGATTTTATAAATTCTAACTAGCGCGGAACTGCAGACACAAAAAAGAATTTCAAAGCTCATTGCAAGAAACAAAAAATGTGACAACGGTGTAGGCAACGTACAAATTGCCCAGAAATTTGTGAATCTTCTCTGCACAAGTATTGCATGAAAAGCGTCAACAACAATGCCACTGCAACGGTCTGAACAACTAAACAGCACAAGATATGTATGGAATGGCAACAATTAACTAGTTTCAACGTAATCGGCTTTTTTTTTCTTTCTCAGGGTTATTTCTAGCACGCATCATATGCTTAAATTAATGATTTGAGCAAACTGCATGCCTAATTTGAAATGGAAAGGAGTAGCGTTACGTGTTCAATCTGTTCAATCTGAACCGATTCAACATCCATTTCGCTCTAATCCTTAGTCACTTCACCACGCACTCACTCATCATGCAGAATTAGATCAATGTCGATGTTTGCTCAATTTGATAAAGCATTTAACGTCTAAAGTGTTATAACGCGCTACGATATCGCATTAAGCGTTAACTCGACGCTTAAACACAGTTCATTCGAATATGAAGTCAGTTTGATTCTCGAAAAGTTTTGCACTGTTCATACACCACCAGGTCCCGAGCCACTCACATAGGATAAAACACAAAGGTTTCGATTCCATATGTGTCTCGCCCACTTTGATCGCAATTATTTTCAAGGGCTCCAATTCAGTTGCTTTGGTAATATAACAATTGATTTTTGTCAGGTGAAAAAACCACGCGCAATAATTTGAATAAAGGCGTAAAAAAAAGCTAAATCCCAGAACTTACAACATTTGGCGAAAATTCTGACATTTGAGGGGTGGGAAAGGGGGGTTTTCCACCAGAGACGTATAAAACGAAGGGTTTATGATTTATTTTGAACAAAATCTTATTCTATCTTACCCCACCCATAACCCTACCCCAATCATGAAAAAAATCTGAGCTTAAACATAAACATTAGTGGGCGTAAGTGCATAGAATCGAAGAGAATGGACCCTCGGCGCGAGGTCGTGTCTAGATCCAGCGCAGGGTGTGCAGCGCGAAGGAGATGGTCGCCCCGAGGAGGAAGAGGAGGCCGATGTAGCCGAACGCTCCCTTGTTTCTCTGCTTGGGATCTACGCGAGACAAATGCAGTCAAAATCAAGTTACAAACCAACAAAATAGAACTATGAAAGCTACAATGAGATTGTGCATTATACTGTAAAACATAAAATTTTTGCTGTATGTTATTTTCAGTTTTACATCTCAGAATTTGCTGCACTTAATTTTTGCATTTGTGAGGACTGCCAATTATGTAAAGCTTCTGCAGCTTTATTTTGCTGCATGTAATTTTCGCAAATTTAGCCGATTAGTGAAATTCGCGAAATTTACATGCATGCGAAAACTTCATGTAATACAGTATATGAAACAGGAGAGATAGCAATTGAAATGATTTTTTTACCAAATCACTCAAAAGTGTCGCTGAAAAAAACGATTTGACAAACGGACAAACAAACCCCTTGCCCTTCAATAAATTTGTTTGCTTACATTGTTTTATGGCACAGCAGCACACTGGGGCCATTTTTGTACCAAACAAGACAGAAAATATCTAAAATCTTAAAATAAAGTTGCAAGCTCACAAGGTTCAAATTTAATCGGCAGATGGCAACAATACACTCCACTCTGCAACATAGTTTCAGTGCCCGTCACAGCTCACTAGTCCTGGGATCTGGCAAATCTAATCCAGAGTCAGCTGGACTGTGTATGCTAAAGTGGGCGTCATGGTTGATCTAGCTGCCAGCGGAGCTTCACGAATTTAGTGAAGGAAATACCAGCGCCTCATCATGTCGAGGAGTGTACAGCTCCCTGGAGATGACTTAGGTCATGACACGGCGCTCCAAAAGTTGTCCAGTCAAAAAAACAAACAAAAAAACGCCCCTACCGCCGGTGTAGTAGCCGTGAGCATAGACGACACGAGCGACGAGCCACAGAGCTCCAGCCGCGGCAGCCCAACACTGATACACACAATACACCATGCACATCACCACACTGATACACACAATACACCATGCACATCACCACACTGATA
>JAQIWG010010062.1:0-10227 GCA_034695025.1 Chamaedrilus cognettii
TTTGTCATCAGATGGTAGTGGATACAGCCTTTTCCGAGGCCCAGCTTTACCGAGAAAGCGACGAAAATTTACTATCTAACATGTATGTAGGAAAACGCTGCACCAGTGCATATTTAAAAACGCGTAGCCCTGCGCCACGTTCCGTCGTTTTTAGGCGAAGGCAGCTACGCAGCTAGCACTTTTTAATTTGGCGTACAGTTTATTTTTTAACCTGTTTAGGCGTACTATATACGCCTTCTATACTTCCCTGGCAATATGCCATAAAGTCGTGATTTTGAGGAAAAGTTTTCAT
The DNA here is from genome assembly GCA_034695025.1 of Chamaedrilus cognettii. Lineage (NCBI taxonomy): Eukaryota > Metazoa > Annelida > Clitellata > Enchytraeida > Enchytraeidae > Chamaedrilus > Chamaedrilus cognettii. The sequence continues at coordinate 293 of JAQIWG010010062.1, forward strand.
TTAAACCGTTGATTTAGAAGAGTAATAAGCCTACTTGTACTATTTTGCTCAAGAAAACTGTTTTAGCTCTAGGAGTCTCGATACGCTAATTTTCGACGATGAGCTACCGTTGCACTTATCTCTCTTCAAGGTCTTCACTTCAATAAGCCCTACACGAACGGCAGATGAACTTTAACGTCTTATTGAATTTCAACAGTGTCGAGGGCGGAGTGGAGATTGAGCATTTTGAGATCGGCAATCTCTGTCTTTGTTTCAAAAGCACGTAAGCGGTGCCTATGCAGCGGATCTATTTGGCTCATTCTTCAGTGACATGTAGTCCGCGGAAGTCATAGTGAGCTAACTGCCGGTTGCTCGACCTCGATTTAAAGTGCGATTGAATTTTGTAGTCCGATTTAACCAATAAAAATCTATGAGAAAACTGTATCGAATGATTTGATTAGTCAATTTGGACAACAAAATCAAATCGCATTTCAAATCGAGGTCGAGCAACCGGCAGTAAGTCAATAAGCATGCAGCTCGGGGAGTCTTACATGTACCTGCAAGCAGCAGCGGGTTTAGGAATCGGGGGGACGAAGGGGGGTGAGGAGTGAGCATGAGGGCTGTGGCTCATTCCACTTCTGTCAAAGTCCTTCTTTGACTCAAACAAGTAGTGCAAACGTTTGAAATGGCCCTCGGCTGGTCTCGAAAATAATAGGATCGTTCGTTTTTTCTTGGCTGAAACTATTGAAGGGTTGCAAGTGTATACAGCAGCCCTCAAAATAAAATGTACATTGAGAATTTGAGATAGCACACAGTTCTAGATAGGAGTTTTCGAAGAAGTCACTACAGGGTTGTTAATCGAGACCACAGCCTCGAGACCGAGACCGAGGCCGAGACCGCGTTCCTTGATTATTTTAAGCTAATTAATCTAAGCCATTGAATATTTGTAACGGATTAGTTCAAGTTAAAACGCTCAAACAACTTGCTCAAAAAAATGGCGTTATTTAAAATATGTACATCAAGGTCATTAAAAATTTCTTGTTACGAAATTTATGAACTCTAAAAATGCAGTCGCATCAATAATCATGCATATTTTTTAAAGTTGTGAACTTGTGCTACCGAAATGTCTCGAGACTCGAGATCAAAATCATGCGGCCAAAATTTTTTGGTCCACCGAGACCAACACACCCGAGAAGAAGACTGAGAAGGCGATTTTCGGTCTCGAGACCGAGACCGAGGTCGAGACTTAATAACCCTGGAAATCAAATTTTTCTGGAACCCGTCTACAACTAAAAATTGAATCTACCCCTGTCTTGGTCTCCTCGTGGTCATAGATATAAAAAATAGTATTCTAGTCTTACGCTTAATCTATGTGCCAAAATATTCAAAAAATTGTCTGTTTTAGCGAGTAGGTTTTAGTTTACTTCAAGCTGCAGAGCGAGTGCAATACCATAACTTAAAGAAGTAAAGAAATTATTGCAAGATCAAGGGTGCAACAAAGTGAGACAAACTAGTCTTGTGGATAACCAAGACATCTCGGACTCGATCATGGCGGCTTGCAGTAAATGCAACAAGTTTATTAATGAATAGGTAATGTAATATAAGAATAATTAACATAGACTTGTTTTATTTGTATAGTCTACGATTCAAGCAAACGATGTTATTTCATCTCCGTTTGCATGACATATTCTTGGTGCGTTAAAAGTGCAATATACATACATACATACATAGCCTATAGGCCTGTACATGTATGTAGGCCTATATCTAGAGTTTAAAACAAACTTTATTTTTATTTTTAATCCTTATTCCATAGCTTGATGCAAATCTGCTTTTCAACTAATTTGTTTTGGCCTAGTTTACAACTCAGTTTGTATACTGTAAGCCTATTACAAATCTCAAATACACTATTACAAGTACGCATATCTACTTAGACAGCTTTACAATTGAGTACGACAGGACTGGCGACACCGGCGCTAATTCCCCCGCGAGACGCGCCACCCGACGAACAGGGGGCACGGCTCTCGGGAGGAAGGGGATGATCGAATAATAGAAGGAATGTGTAGAAAATAGTAGTACGCGTTGGTCTTCAGGCCTACTATTATGTATTCAATATATAATAGAAAATATATAATAAAAACATAATTTATTAATGATCATCATATAATGTAATATTATTTTTATAATTATGTCCGCAGTTCGAACCGATACGACTCTAACAGCGATGCTGCTCCCGTCTTTTAAAAATCATGTGTTTTTTTCTCACAATTTCAGGCCCGGTTGATTTCGACGCAAAATGGAACAATTTTTTTCTTGGTTTTTTAAAACACGTCTATGTTTTCAATAACATCTGGTTTTACCCACGTGGTCTGTTGTTTATAGGATTCGTGTGTAGCCTAATTTGTAAAATAAAAGAGTTGATTTAAGAGTTCATGTGTTCATTTAAGAGTTTTCAGAGTCAAATTGAAAAAAGTCCCCCCGCCCCTCTCGTGAATTTTGGTACGATTGAGAAAAAAGGTTTGAGTAGGTGTAACATTATGTGTTTCTTGGTGTATTTAAACATCCTTCGATTGTTTAAATATGTCATATGTTTCTTTTAAGGGCATATTAGTATTTTATCCCAAAATGGATCTTAAAAGTCGGTTTTCTGTGTTTTTACAATTTAATTCTGGCCTTTTTAGATTTTTTCAGCCTTTTATGAACACATATGGTTTTTTATCAATATTTTAAGTTGCAAAAACTGATCTGCAATTCCAATTTGTTTCCACAAAGTAAGCCTAGTATTGAACATGATAAAGTGTTCTCTGTTGTATGCATGTTGTCTAGCCATTTCTCATATATTTATTGCGTTTATCAGGATGCAGTTTAAATTCTGAATCCGAAGAGCCTACATGTGGAATTGATTTTCATGGCTCATTAATTTAAGAAATTGCACTATAGTTCAAGCAACTTCCTCATCAAGTCAGAAAATTGACGCAGGAATTTAATTGAGAAAATTTACTCGCCGATTTCAAAATTTGGCACATCATTCATGAATATCACAAGTTTACTCCAATCAGGGCCTCTGTTAAGCCTTCTTCCCCTGAACCACGTCATGCCGCCAAAGCCTTTAAGTTCTGGTGTCAGGCGACGCCATGGTCTTAATTTTTGGACGTCACAGCCACGCCTATTTTAGTGCGGCCCAATTTAAATGGTCCTGGTAAAATTCTTCAGCGGAGGAGAGGGGATGCGAAATCGGGGATTGTTGGCGGAAGTTTTGAAATATCTGTGAAGATTTTTACATTCCCTCTTTCCCCCCCCCCTGCGGAGAGTGCAGAAAGTTGCATGCCCTATTTTGTAACTTCCTCTCTGAAATTTCTGACACTCCCCATTAGCAGAATCCTGTACAAGTGTCTGCAGCTCATTTTGGGCCTACTGATAGGAACTAAATCTATTTCCTTTAATAATTTAATAATAATTTATAAAATAATATTCCGTCCTTATCTGCCTCGATGGTCGAGAAAATGCCTCTTGGGGTGACCAAGTAGGTTCAGGGGCGTGCCACGGATTTAGCAGTGGCATCTGGATACCTATTTTATGCTTAGTCTATTTGTGAAACATTGGTGACAAAGTGAGGGTGGGGGGGGTCTGGAAGGGAAATATGGGAGGGAGGTGCGGCGTAACTACAAGCAGAGGGGGTGCTGATAAAACTTTTGAAAGCAATTTTTATCAGTCATATTAGTTTTTATACTTGTCGATTTCTTGCGTTTGTTTAATTTTGACTTTTAACTTTTTTAAAGTTCTCTGCTATAAGAAGATATATCCACGTTTTCATGGTGATCCAGAAATGGAAAGACAGTGAATATGCAGGGTAGGACTGGCTCATGCAATCTGCACCAGATGCGCAGATTGCACATCTGACATTCAAATTGCAGAAGATCCACTGCAACTGTTTCTTTCTGTTGTTTATCAGCGTTATCGACGAAAAACTCACAGACATACCCTTCGTTGAATTCAAAGCGAGATAACCCGTGCTTCAGTCGTACACATTCCTTGCGAACATCTCTCAAAGGAAATGAGAAGTCCATACCTGGGGACGCATGGAGAAGGAGCCTACGGGGGGCCACACCTGATTCGTTGGAACAACTCCGGTCTCAATCGGCTTTTGATCCCCGTCTAAAAAAAGAAACGAGCGCACAACTATCATTTGAAGAGCTGAAAACGAATGCCGATAGTAATCCTCAATCAAAACAAAAAGATGGCTTTTATGATACGCTGAGCGATGGGCCCGTTGCACATCCTTCAGAACTTCATCGACCACTGAGCGCCGCTGAAATTAAGCCTATGGCGGACAATCCGTACAAGGTCGAGCCATTTGATCTGAACAAAGTTTTGACCGCTACACGGACGAGACTGTTGAACTGTCTGAAAACGTAAGCTATCGCTGGTTAAACGGCACTAGTAAATACCCGTTGCCATGGCAACTTCTCTCGAGGCCTCTCTTAGGTCCTGCCAAATAGGCAACGCATATTTTTTTTGGCCAAAGAACTAATGCGACGTTCACGTCAGTGAAAGCAAGCCTTATCCTCAAGCCTGTTGAAGTTGTAGGCCAAAGAACTCTCATTGCCTATTAGATGTCGTGTTTTCAGACGGACAAACCTACAAAAAAGATCCTGAAATATAGGCCACGCCAAAAAAAAATTATTTGATCAATTATATTATGATAAAATTATTATTATAAGATTAAATAATAGACAACGAATAACAACATGATCAAATGTTACTAATCCAACGTAACTGTATCGATATTTGAAAATAAATCTAGCTGCTTGATAGTAGTTATTATGACATATTTTTTCACTTTCAATAGCGATCTGAAATAGAATATAGAAAAATCCTCCCCCCCCCCTTTTTGAAAACCTTATAGAATGTTTACAAGCGGGTTGAACCATAGTGTATGTTACTAAAAATAAGAGCTCAAGTGATCGATTCAAGTTAAATGCAGGGACAAAAATATCGCAATTAGAGAGGTCATGGCCCCTCTCCCCCCCCGCGCGCCCCAAAGTAATAAGGGCCATTGAGGCCATGGCCCTCGTTCCCCTCGTTTTTGCATTTATCAGTGGATCTTGTACTGCCTGCTGAATTAATATTTTAACATTTTAACTTCTTACTATGTAAAGTATTCTTCTTAATCAAGCGTTAAAATTTTAATCCGAAATTAAAATCAGGAAAACCAATCACGTGGTGTTAAATACATCGTAGATATAGTTTTCAGTACGCCGATTGGGTGTGACCGCCATAACCTCGGATGAAATTTGTAGGCTAAACTTGATCGATAAACCTTGTGCCAGAGTTGCTCTTATATCTATCAATGACTACAACAAGGTTAAACATTGTCGCAGTATAAACAAATTCAAACAGTATTACTAGGTCTATCAGAATGTTAATTCTGTCATACAGACACCTAGGATCAATTTTTAAGCTGATTTCTTAAACGTATTGCAACAATGCTCCTTAGGCCACTTTGTCAACTGAATTCTTGAGATCCTATACTTACATGTAGGCTATAGGCTGCGCTGTACTTGGGCATGTGTGACATGTGTGACGCTCAAGACATGAACGTATAAAGCGCGTTGTTTTCTAGGCAGAGGTAGGTAGTACAGCATTTCGACGCATTAAACGCTTATAGTATTTCAATTCGAGAAATCACAGAATAAAAAGCATGGCAGCGACTAAAAGAAAACGGTTTTACTAACATAGAATTCTTGCCCATAAAGCTGATTCGGCCTCGAAATGGAAAATTCGTCCCATGCATGGAAACAGATGATGCGGAACTAGGTGTCGCTGCCAGAGGGAAATGCCTCGTATATTGACAAGTACTGTATCTATCTACTATGGCCTATAGTTCATTTCGTGGCGTCCATTTCAGTAGGGCATAGTCTCTTATTAGAAAATGTTTCACCAAGCGCAGTGATACGAGACACATAAATCTGACCATTCCACAACTTTGACACTCAGACTTGCATGCTGTACGTATATATCGGTGACAAACATCCGTACATCAACCGATGGATGACTATAGAGCGAGGGCACAGCGCGCCTTGAGATAAAGGATTAACTGGGCTGGACATACATGTACAGCGAGACAAGCAGAGCGCGCGCCTGTTCCATCTGACAAAAACGCGCAGAGCGAACACAATCCCGCTTGGAGTTCTTTGTCGTTAACTGCTGCCCACTGCGTTGTCAGCAACACTGTGAATGTGTGCTCAGCAAACCGTTTATTTCCATGCGAATATTTATATATGTCAACAACCTCGTTGCACGTTTCACGCGCTGCCTTGTAGTGGAGTTGAGTGTAGCAAAGATTTACGAAATACGCCTTGGCTATGTAAACTACCAACACAAGTTAACCGAGAGACTGTGACCGGGCCTCTCTCGGAGAAACATTACATCTTTAGACAATATAGAACTTTAAGATTACGAGAACAACAGTATTCTTTGGTAAACATGTATGATTTGTAATAGTCATTTTTGCGCCATTCAGGGACCTCGCCAACATTGTATTTGATAACAATGTGTTGAGAAAATATGAACGGCAATGATCCAAGTGGCTTAAGAATTCTTAAATATGACTTCCTTGAACTTCGCGGTCAGAGCGTTGATCCAGCGCACACCGCGCCTTGAGAAAGAGAACGAAGTAGACTGGACACGCTGCAAAGCACACAGAGAAAGCGTTTGTTCCATCGGACAAAAACGCGCAGAGCGAACACAATCCGAGCAGCGCTTGAAGTTCTTTGTCGTAAACGGCTGCCCACTGCGTTGTCAACAACACTGGGAATGTTCGCTCAGCAAACCATTGATTTGCAAAAGAATGTTTATGCGTACCGACAACCTCGTTGCACGTCTTAAGCGCTGCCGCGTAGTGACAGTAGGTGCAGTAGAGATTGGCGAGCTGCGCCTCGGCGATGAACCAAGAAGCGTTCACTGACGGACTTTGACCTGGAAACTCTCGAAAGAAGTGCACGCTACTGCCATTTCTCACCGCAAAGCCGCCAAGCATTATATAAACGACCAACGATAACGTGTTAGAAGCTTTCGCTTTTATGTTCAATGATTCGCTACTGATCTGATCATTTTCTGCTTCGCAAAGAAAACATTTAGAGCGCTCACATTCCTAAAACTGTGTTGAATTGGCGTGGTTTGACACAATTTAATTTCTGTTTTCGGTTTTGGCAGCGATTTTGTGCAAGACTTTGTAGTAAGTTTCGTCTTCAGTAACAAACGTGATAATGCGAGAAAATAAGATTTTATACATAGTGCGACGTACATCACTCTTTGTGGACTGATGTAGTCTCGTAGCGGCAACAAAGTATTCCTTTGCTTCAAGCAGACATTGCGTTCTCGCTGTGTCACCGATGACGGTCTCTCTGTGACAAGTGAGTCCGTGGTGAACATCAGTCAGTTCATGAAGTATTGCTGCCTGCAAATCTTGTGACCAATTATTTGATCCTAGATCGCGATTCGTGTCTTCGTCATTCCGAACGCGATCTAAAATGATCAGACATCTGTAAATCCAAAGCGGAATTTCAGAAATGCAATTATGCCTGGTCTCATCAGACTCATCGCTAGTGCACAATGCTTTCATATTCGCAATTAAACAAGAAGACGCAGACGCTTCATACAGAGCAGCAACATGCCTTAATACATCAGTGTCCACCAAGTGATCCATCATGTTGTTGGACATCGCGTGTGTCCATTACCGGCGGCCTCTTTGCAAACATCGAAACGACGCGGCGAACATATTCAGCATCAACTGCAGGCTGCGGCAATCAAAAGTGCATTCTTTGACGTGGGTGATGTATTCAGTGACGCTTTGCTGCCGATCCGCCACGCAGCGTTGATGGAGGGCACAGCACGCCTTGAGATACAGAACAAAGTGGACTGGACACACAGAGAGGCACACAGAGCGCTCGTCTGTTTTGTTCGACACAAACGCGCAGAGCGAACAAAATCCGAGCAGCACTTGGAGTTCTTTGTCGTAGACTGCTGCCCACTGCGTCGTCAGCAACACTGGAAATGTTCGCTGAGCGAACAATCTATTTCCAAAAGACTGTTTGGACAGGTCGACAACCTCGTTGCACGTCTCAAGCGCTGCCTTGTAGTGGCGTTGAGTGTAGTATAGATTGGCTAGAAACGCCTTGGCGATAAACCAAGACACGTTCACTGACAAACTGCGACCTGGCCGCTGTCGGTATACGCGCACTCTATTGACATTGTTGTCCAGCATCTCATAGACAAACAAGGACAACGTGTCAGACGCTGGCACAATTGTGTTTATTAATTCACTCATGAACTGTTCATTATTATTGGAGTACAAAAGGCTTTTTGAACCGTTGCAGTCCTGATTTAATTCTGCATTTAAACGGTTTCTCACAACGCTGTTTGTCGTCACGCAATCTGTAGCAACGATTTTTTGTGTGACTTTGTAGTCAGCCTCGTATTCTCTGTAGCAGCTGAATGTGAACCAAACACCGATAGTATCCGCTACACGACGTAACTCACGCTCCGTGGACTGGTGCAGTCTCGTAGCGGCACTAAAGTGTTCTTCTGCTCGACGCAGACATCGCGTTCTCGCCGTGTCACGAATGACTGACTCTCTGTGACAAGTGAGTCCGCGGTAAACATCAGTCAGTTCTTGAATTAAGGCCGTTTGCAAATCTTGTGAAAAATCATTTGAATTTAAATCACGGTAGGAGTCTAAATTGTTCACAACCCGATATAACACTATCAAACCTGCATGGATCCAAGTCGGCATTTCACAGCGATATTTAAGCTGACAAAGAAGAAGTTCATCGCGAGCACACAAGGTTTTCACGTCTTCAATTATACCCGATGACTTAGACGCTTCGTACAGAGCAGCGATGTCAGTGAATACATCAGTGTCCACCAAGTGATCCATCGTGTTGTTGGCTGGTACGAAATAGTTAGGGCAGTGCTTTGATGTCAGCCAATCAGCCATTTTTATCAGCAGTTGTTTTATCGAATGCACTAACAAATGTTCGGTCCAAAATTCTTTTGGTCGTTCTTCGCACGCCCACAGCATCAACGTCTTGAAGTAATACGTGCACAAAGCTGTTTCTTTGTTCATTTCAGTTTCTCTTTGCGCGATAATTTTGTACAGAAGTCTGAGTACTCGATAGGCAATTCTCTGTGAGCTCGTCCAACTACCAATGATAATTAATTCTGCCTTTGAGAAAGAAAACCTCCATTCGTTCTTGTTTAGCCAGTTACAACTCAATTTGTGCGCTACGCCAACGAAGTCGCACCCGTATCTGACGACTCGTTTGATGACAGACTTGGACGGACAGGCGTGACGGCGTGTTCTAGTGATCCACTCGGACGCCTCTACGGGCCAGTACGGACTGTGAATGGCAAAGACAAGATCCTGTTGCGGTATCATCGAGCCAGAATTAATATCATCGATTCTGTTTAGCACGTTATTTTGCAATCTTGCAGCCGAAGCGTAATATCGAAGGGAAGGGCCTTTCAAAGTTGTGGAATCTATTCCTTCTGTGGCTTCGAAGTGTTTGAATTCTTCGCCGCTTTTCTCTTTAATTAGTCTCGCGTAGCCGGGATGCACGCCGTCCGTGTAAATCCTGAGCACTGCTCCATTGTACTCGACAGGAACACGTTGTGTGAGCGGGAAAGCGTAAAGTTCAATAGAATGAGACATATAGTCTACATCTCGTGTATCGAGTTTCAGGCCGCATTCTTCCAGGCTAGCAATATTATCTTCTATTTCAACACAGCTGCCAACTCTCATTTGTCGTAGAAGTTTAAACTGTCCGTGGTGGACGAGCTGGTGACAGAATCTTTTCAGCTCGTCTGCAGTAACAGTGTCTGGCTCCGTCATCGCGCAGTCGTTGTCCGCTCTGAAGTTAAGAAATGTCTTACATTTTTCATCTTGCATTCTACAGATC
>JAQIWG010010063.1:0-10227 GCA_034695025.1 Chamaedrilus cognettii
ACACCCCCCCCCCCCCCCCCCCCCGTCGGACTAAGTCACTGCACAAATGGTGGAGCACGCACATAAGCTGATGGACTTGATCTAGCCTCTACGGTCGAATAAAAAACTCCGATAATTTCTTGGATTAAGAAATTTGAAGGTGTCATAAAATCAGCCGAAGAACCTGTGTTTTCTTCCTCCACTAGCTGAGCTTCCCTTCGTCTACTAAGGGCTAGCTTAAATGACCGATTTTGGGAAGGGGGAGGGGGGGGGGGAGTAGCGCCGGAAAGATTTTGTCCTCCACAAAACTTCGTAGAGGTTTCTCACTACTTGGAACAAAATACATACGTACATGCGTGTAGGTATGCATCAGACATGCCGAATGCATAAGACACGCATTATGCATCACCTATAGGCCTGATGACAGCAGTCAGCCCCGTATTCTCAGTGCGTTAATTTTGTACGTGAAACGTGTCGATTTGCACCCAAACAGTGCGACGGATCTGGTGAACAGTGCAGTATTAGACAATGGTTAGTATTTTTAACGGAACTTATTCTTATTCTTTGAGGACATCAGATCGGCTAAGTCCCTTTTCTTCTTTAAATCCAGGCTTAAAACTCATTTTTTCAAATCCGCTTTCTGTATGTAGTCTGTTGCACCTCTCCCGCACCTACGATTCAAGCAAACGATGTTTTCCATCTCCGTTTGCATGACATATTCTTGGTGCGTTAAAAGTGCAATATACATACATACATACATATTCTACACCTGATAAATATTCTACCAATCCGCAGCCGTTAACTAAATTGGTATAGGCCTGCTGCAGATAAATTGGTATAGGCCTGCTGCAGATAAATTGGTATAGGCCTGCTGCAGATAAATGAAGTAATGTTGCCCGTATCAAGCCAGCCTACGCGTCACGGATTTTCCTCGGAATCGCTGTAACAAAACGTTCAGTGACTCGCCTGGAAAAACACCTACATGCATCGCGCCGTCAATACTTTGTAACAATAAGCCCGTGTTTATTATAGTAGACGTTCGAGACTCTGCCGACTGAACAAAACAATAAACGACGAGCGGTCGAATTTGCCTGTACATTGTAGAGTATGCAGAACAGGCCGCACCTATCCATTCCTATATGAACAATTTCCATTCATAGTAGGCTCCCGCACCTACGATTCAAGCAAATGATGTTTTTACATCTCCGTTTGCATGACATATTTTTGGTGCGTTAAAAGTGCAATATACATACATACATACATACATACATACATGTTATATTATTGTAGGAGCGAGGATTATAACGTTGGCTCATGCAATTACAATAATTACTGTAGGCAATTATTTTGATCAAGCTATTTTTAAAGAATGTCCGACACGTACATATAATGCTTAGGTCAACGCTCAGTCATTGCTCGAACGACGCATAAAATAGGGCGTACATGTAAAAGCAAAAGGCGCCCAAAAATTCTACAGACCTACAGGTAGCCGATAGCGGTAGAAAAAAATGTGAAAAGAAATCAATGAATGCACTGTTCAATTGCATTGAATAATATAAAATGAATACACTTTGCAATCTACATCTCAAATTTAAAATCCCCAAAAATTTCGAAATAAATCATTCCTGGGTGGGCTTTGGATTGCATGACGGTTCCACGCGAATCCTGTCATTTTTTGCATTAAAATTGAATAATTCACATGTTGTACCAGTTGGTAATTGCTACAGTGGAATAATTAATCTTTTAGATCCATTTTACTGAATGAGTTTTTAAGATGGCTAGGACATAAAAACGCTTCAGATACTAAATCCAAGTTGATGGTTTGTTAGATATGAAAGCAGTGACGGTCCAAGAATTCTCCCGGGTGGGGGGGCTAAGCATTATTACGAGGAAGGGGGGGGGGTGGCTATTACGCCGCTACTACAGTAGCCCATCCTTCACAGAGGGGTCCTCGTCCTCAGTTCCCGCAGTCGCTCCACCGCTACGCTCTCCATGGTTTGCCGTACGGCCGGGAAGAGGTCGAGGACTGACTGGAGGGGCTCCACTGAGAGAGAGAAGAGGTTGCAGAACGTCTCGGCGCGCACGCTCGCGACACGACGAGCCTTCATCAGCAAACAGATCTCTGCAACACATACACGCAAGGCGTGAAACTTACTTGTTTCAGCATAAAGCACATCAGCATAAAGCGTTTCAGCATAAGTACAGTGGAGCCATCACCAGCGACCATCAGCTGGTGCAAATGGGCACCATCTGCTCCCCGCAAGGTGTTGCAAAATGAAACCGCAAATCAGCGATAATTTCATAGACAATATCACACAAATATTAAAGATATATATCATAAGATATTAAATATACGGGGTGCCAAGAAAAACGAAGCCCTTCGAGTAATTCAAGCATAGCTATTAAAATTTATGTTCCCAAAAGATATACTGTTCCATTGACGTCATTTCGCCACTTGCATCTTTTTGCGTATGCACCAATCAAGCTTTCAATCAACATTGGGTTAGTCGGTAACGGCCGATTGCTCGACCTCGACTTAAATTTGAATTAACTTCGGTACTAGTTAGTGGGCCGAATTAGCCAATGAGAGCATTTATTACATAACTCTCATAGAATCCCATTCGTTATACTTCAGACTACGTCACTAAATCGCACTTAATGCGCACCAAAATCGAGGACGAGCAACTAGCCGTAGGACTAGTCGCTCTTGCAAAGTCTTGCGTACCTCCGAAGTAGGACCCGTCACCCAGAGCTGTGGTGATGTGTCCATCCTTTGCGATGATGTCCACGCAGCCCTCCTTGATGAAGTACATCTTTGTCCCGAGCGTTCCCTCCTTGATGATTAGATCCCCGGGAAGAAAGACCTAGTAACATAATCAGACATCAATTATCGCCGATTGCACATCATTCATGCGTATAAAAATTGACAGTGGTAAATGTATACAGTGTGTAAGCTAGTTGCAAACTGATATAGAAAGGGACTAAAATAGAAGGTACTTAGTTTCGGCTAACGAGTATTGGTTTGTATATTCGAATGCTCAACAGCACTCATCTCGATGTGGTATTGACTAGGCTAAATGCGCCGTGCTGAGTGACAAGCCAATACATTGCGTAAATATCAGTGATACAGCATGCTATGAATATTCCATTTAAGATAATTCAATTTCTCGGCTTGCAAAAATCTTCGAATCAGAGCGAGAATGTAAACGGGTCTGGTGTCGTTGGCAGCGAAATCGGCTGCCAGCGGCGAGCGGTGGGTGGAAATCCCTTAGGCATCGCGCTCAAACAAATACGCTGACAAGATTCACATACGAGACGCGTACCATCTATGTTCTGAGCGCGTCTATAAGCAACCAGAAAAACAACAACAGCCTACTGGACATGGATATTGCAGATCAATCTACTGCAGCCTAAACAGGTGGAGTGACTGCCAGTGCTGTTGTACCTCAAACTCGAGTCGCGTGACGATCTCAGAGACGAAGCTCGGGTCGGCGTTTGTGAAGAAAGGGACAGAGGCCACGAGAGCACGACAGTTGAAGTTGACGATCTCCTACACAACGCGCGCCAAACATGGGCTTAGCATCCTAGCATTATGTATCATATACAACAAGAAGCAAGCAAGCACAGCAACCTCAGCATTGCATCCCCTGCACAACACGCACCAGGCAAAACTTTGGCATATTAAATACATCTCCAACACAACAGAAACCAAACAAAACCTTAACATATTCATCTCCAACAGACGACACGGAACAAACGAATTCCTTAGAATATCCAGCGTGTTAGATCTTCTACAGATCAGATGTCTCAGAACTTCTAAAGACCTTGGGCATCATTTACGTACATTTCTTAAGATTTTCTGAAATCTTGTCCTAACTGAAATTTAGAACAAATAAAATCCAATCCCGACCGCCGTCACGTCATCATTCGGTTCGCGCGCGACCGTGCAGAGTTTCCAATAAAAAAAAGATTTGCCAAAGATTCTCTTAAGACAATATTACGACTAAGATTGTCATAAGATATCTACGCGAATGAGCCCCCCCTGATATTTTCAGATCTTCAACAAAATGCGCACCAGACGTAATTAACCCCTACATTGAGCATATTACAGCCGGGGCTTGAAAGCGCTCAGTGATAAACGCCTGCACATTAATCTAGAGTGGCAAGCTCTGGCACTTCAGTAACGTAGGCCCTGGCAGTTCAATGCTACCATTTGTGATTCTAACCCGTGTTGGGTGCGAGAGCTGGTGGGAGAGAGGCAATGGGGATATTACCTCACGAAGGCACTCGTTCAGCTCGCCCAAGATGCCCTCCTCGTGGAACATTTTGCCGTGGTAGCGATGCTCGTAGTACTCCGTCAGTCGACGACGCAGCTGGCGCGGCAACTTACGACTCATCATGTACTCCTCTACCTGCTTCAGCTGTAACGAGAACAGCAATAAGTTTATAGTCCGTTTTGGTGTCTCATGTCAGCAGCTTGCGGCTCATCATAGATACTCCTCCGCCTGCTGCAGCTATGAGAGCAACAACGCTGCGTAAATATTGTAACCAACCATCAAGGCAGGACGCAATAAAGAAATAGAAACTTAAACATGAATGTACGGTTGAAGCGCGAGCTAAATTGTGCAGCAAAGACACAGTATATCAAGAGATAGAGTTCGCATCGTTCACGAATTTACCAGCAGAACAACCAGCATTTAGATAGGCTTACTTAGCCTCTCTGGTAGCCTGCCAGCACAGTAAAAACGGCATTTAATTTATTTGTAGTCAAAATAGTTTCAGTTGTATTTTTGACTATTGTTGTAATTTTATATTGCTGTCTATTTTGTTACTGGCGAATAAATTTGACTTGACTTGACGAATTAGTCAGTAATACTGTGTGTGTCGCGAGTCAAGCACTAACGACAGCGCTAATGGCATCAAAATATTGCATTTATGATCCGTGTCAGTTCCAGACAGCCGATAGAAGCTCAACCAATAGCCTATGCCGCTATTTTGCTGCCGCACGAAAATCATCTTTTGAACGAAAGTTCAAATTCGGCGATTCTTTCAATCGCGCATAAGCGTGGGTAAATATGGATTCGCGTGCTATTAATGGCGTCGAGGATTTAAATAAATTTAAAATAATTTAAATTGAGGTTTCACGCGTCTCGAACGCACGTGGCTCGCGGGAAGACCTGTGAAATTTCGCTATACAAATGTGTGATCGAAAAGATCGCCCCAAATTCTTTGATTCAACTCCATACCTTATCGTTGTAGAGCCGTCGCGAGGTGTCGAAAGTCTGTATGATGGTCGTCGTGTGTCCCACGAACATGGCGTAGCAGGTGGCGCCAGTGAGCATCGAGACCATGGTCAACCACACGTCTGTGAGGCTCTGAGGGGCGTACCGCCCGAACCCGATACTGAGCATGTGTGAGAGGGCTTTGAAGAGCGCCCATGTGTACTGCTCCCACCACTCGGCCTCCTGTAACGCGAGTGTGAGAGAGGCTTTAATGCTAAGTCATACATTCAATACACTTTACGCTCAAATTTATTATATATATTCATTTTTTGATCAACCAATAAGCTTTGTTCAAAAGAATATTCAACATGTGTGACAGGGCTTTGAGCAGCGCCAAAGTATACTACTTCCATCATTCAGTCTCCCACAATGCCAGTGAAAGAAGGACTTCCACCCGAAATTGAAAATTGAACACACTATAGTCTAGAATTTTTAGTACGGTAAAAAACACGTTTTGTTCAATGATATACTGAGCATGTGTGAGGGCCTTGAACAGTGCCAAATTCTCGCTCTCATCACTCAGCCTTCTTAATGTGATTGTAAGTCAATCATATATTCAATCAATATAATTCTCAAGTATTCTTAGCAATCAGATGGTTTTGCTCAATTCAATACTGAGAATTTGACATGTGAGAGGGGTTTAAACAACACATACGTTTAACCTCTGCTGTTTCTACCACTCGACTTTTTGTAATTTGAGAGAGGCTTCAGGCTTAAAGCGCACTATAAAATATGTAAATACGCTTTAAAAAATTAAGATGGAAATTCCGCATTGTACATAGCCTACTCAACGGAGTGGCGTAGGCCTATACCCCTTATATTAAATTGGATTACAGCAGCCAAACGGAACAAAAAAATTATTCCGAATGGAATCTACGCACCGTGAGGTCCTCTATGGAGACCCAGCTGTCGGGCGGAAAGCCCTGAAGCATGGGGACGAGGAACTGAAGGCAGCCGTTCCAGTGTCCGAGCAGCAGGATCATGGCAATTAAGTTGAATATACGCATGAACTTCCCGGCAGCGGACGATATGAACTACAACATAGACTACGAACTAATCAACTACCGCTTAACTAGTTTTTATTGATTAACTGCTTAACTATAAGCAAAAGGGAAGTAGATCAATAATTTGATTACTTAACTGCCACCTTAAGGCACTGAGTTTTAAATGAATTGCTTGAAACGCAGTTATAACAAAATAAAAATAGTTTTGAATCCGGCTTGCGGTTTGAATAGTCTACGATTTTGAATTGAGTCAAGTCCTCATTGTATTTGCTTTAAGATTTTTTGTAAAAATTATATGATTTCCGCTTTTCCACTTTACACTTATAGTCCTTTCCGTGCAGCAATCCTGTACAATCTGATCTTGCACCAGTAACAGTTTTCGCTACATTCAATATCTTAATTTTGCACGGTGCATACTGTATCGCCTTGTTAATTCATTTTAAAAATTTATTTATTGTTTGTCATGTTGATTGCTGCCATTGATTGATGATAAAAAATGTATAAATTATGCTTTGTAGGAATGGTAGATGATCATTGGATAGGTTGGATGACAAGGACTTGTCGTATAACAGTTCAATAGAGATTGCTTAACTTATCCTGAAACACGATATGTGATTTGAAATATATAATACATGTAGAGTAAAAGAAAATTTAACTGAAATATATAGTATGAATCGTATCAATGCAAATGACTAAGTAAGTAACCATTCCAAAATCGAATCTCGCTCCAAGATATACTCTACCGTATTACGGCACCTCAATTATTTAAGGAAATGCAATAACTGAGGTAACTATTTGCATTTTTTTTTTATGCAAAAACTTCAAAGTGTTACGCAGCAAAAAACATTTGACAAACCTCCTCCCATTGGCTGACATAACGGACCAATCGCGAAAGCCGAAGCAACCGAAGAAGGCTGAGCAACTTGACCAATCGAAACATCTTTATTGCTCTACCTGCATCGTAACGTTATTTTTATTCGCAGTCTAATACTTTCGAAAAAACATGCTGAAGACTGAAAATTGGCAACGACTATTCATAATGTTCATAAACCATAAAAACAAAGATTTTTATTCATTTGCCAAATTTTCCTAAATTACATGCACCAGAAGACTTCATGTTGTAATTTTCAGATACGCGTATAATTAAAGGGAGATGATTATCCCCTCTGATCTACATCCGATCTGATCCGAAGGGGCTTGATGATCCCCTCTCCAGTTTCATCACGTCCTCATGCACCCGCAATTTTACTTAATCGTCGATAAGCCAAAGCAAGACAATCGTACCCCCCTTCAAATAAAATTTATAGAACCGGCCCTGCTGGTTACCAGCGTGAAAGAGAGGCACGACGTCATCATCGGACGATGACGATGATGACATGGTGATGAGGTAGTCGAGCGGCAGGGAGCTGAGGAGGTCCAGGAGGAACCAGGACTTGAGGTAACGCTTGGAGATCTCGCTAGGATCGAGGATCACCTCGTCAGCGTAGTTGTCCGCTATGATGCCTGGACAATCAATGCTCGGATTATTATAAGTGTGGAGATCAACTTGAGATCAACCACTATGTGAAGAACGCAGACTGAAATTTATTAATTTAATGTAAGGCTATACAACAGGCGTTCTAGAGAAGGTAACAAATGAGGAGGTATTGAGGAGAGTAGGGGAAACAAGGAGTATGATTGAAATGATGGTCAGAAGAAACAAAAACTGGATAGGGCATGTAATGAGAGGAGAGGGTTTGTTAAAAGAGGTGAAGGAGGGAAGAATGGAGAGCAAGAGAGGACCGGGAAGGCCACGTATCGGAGTGAATGTTTGAGAAGGAATCGCATGAGGATATGAAGAGAAAGGCCTAAGATCGGATAAGGTGGAAGGTTTGGGACTTTGGACACCAAAGACCTGCCATTTTGACACGGCACTGTCAAATGGCAGTGCCCTCTCTTCAGAGAGAGAAAATACACGTAACTGCTTTCCTGTGAAGCAGATAGGGCCTACAATAAGTGTTAATAAATCTAGTAGCCTCATGTAACTGGATGTTCTTACTGACTGCATAGCTATTTTGTTTCTTATTTAATTCCTTATTAATTTATGCACGTTCGCTACACATTTCGTGTGAATTCAAACATGCAATAGCCACAAAAGAAATAGCAAAATTTGCTAGCTAAAGTTTCCGGCTATCGAGCAGTAGCTTCCTGTTATCGCAAGGATATGAAAATTTTATCGCGGTAGATTCATCATCGTGAATTACCCATTTCAAATTTTCCAAAGTCAATTCACAATGCTAGATTGACTGTAATCAACTCACTGTGGTGAATTTAACTGCGGTCGACTTACTGCGGCAGATTGACTACGGCGAATTCGCTGTGAGATATTTGCTATAACTCTCAACATGAGCATCAGATTCACCCGTTCGAAAGTTGATGGCGAGATCGAGCAAGAAGACGGTGTCCGATATGGAGTTGAAGATGATCCACTGCAGACTGTGATCGTCGTTGAAGAACGAGATGCCGACTGGCAGAATAACGAGGTTTGCTATCAGCAGCGATAGCATGCACACGTCCCAGTAGAACCTGCAGCAAGCAAAGTAAGGCCCAGTTGTTCAATGGAGAGTCATTTGGTTTTAAATGATCACAGAACAAAAACGACGTCACGATCCAATCAGATCGCGCAAATTCGATCCAGGATTGTTTGAAAAACACGCCAGTATTGGGGAGTTATTCAAACAATCCTGGATCGTTCAACTACGGTTCAAATAACTCTCTATTGAACAACTAGGCCTGAGTAATTAATACTAATTGTTAGGCTATCTCTGAATTCACACAAAAAGTGTAGCAAATAAACATGCCCACGTGAGTATGAACTTCCTAGAAAGTCGTCTCGTTAGCTGGGAGACGCTAATTTTCTGACAAGAATTCTCTATAGAAAGTAGAAGTTGATCCTAATGGGCGCAACTACAACGCAAGCATTTATTTTATGACGGCGCTAGTCTTTGGATTTTAGAGTTCACAAAATAGCCATGAAAGATACATTTTAATCTTCACTTGGGCCTGATTCTGAAACGGACTGATTACTGAACCTCGGGGACCTCATTCAGGAAACGATCTTAAGACAATCTTAGTCTTAAGATTGTCTTAAGAGAATCTTAGGAAAATCTTATCTTCTTTATTGGAAACTGCGCACGATCGCGCGCCACCGAATGATGACGTCACGGCGGTCGACGAATGGATTTTATTTGTTTAAAATTTCAGTTAAGATAAAATTTAAGATCATCTCCAAAATGTACGTGAATGAGGGTTTTGATCTTTGTCGCTAGCGGGGGATAGTTACGAATTTTTTTCATAAAATCACCGTGTTAAATACAATCATGCTTCTCTCTTCCTTTAGCTTACTGTGCCAAAATGTAAGATTTTTCGCTTATGAAACAATTCTTAATTACCTGTGCCTTTTTAGGTTTATGCAGAAGCGTATTTATACGATTTTTTTCAAGAAAAAGCGTAAAGGCACCTAGAGATTTAAAGCTTCGTTTTGATTGAAAAACCACATAGGTGACTACACCGACTGATGAACTAATTAGCAGACAGAGAAAGACGCGCCGTCTTATCTCCTTGAGGCACGTCGGGAAGCCTCAAGTACGCTCTGGCTTCACGGTTGTATTAACGCAGTACGTTAGTCGAAATATCCTCAACGCGCGGCAATCATTCCCAAGATGAACTCTGATTGTCGATGCTGTGATTGATGTCACAAGAAACCGTTCGCTGTTGCGCATTTAACGTCAAACGCTAATGACGCTCGCGTCTGCTAATTCACTTTTACGCGTATGCGCGCACCCATCTCACAGTTCTACTTCAACGTTTGATGAGGTTGCAACCCGCCAGTCGCTCCAGCTTTATTTCAACGTTTGATGAGGTTGCAACCCGCCAGTCGCTCCAGCTTTATTTCAACGTTTGATGAGGTTGCAACCCGCCAG
>JAQIWG010010064.1:0-10227 GCA_034695025.1 Chamaedrilus cognettii
GAGCGCTACAATAATGAAACCAGGGGCGAAATATATATGCCATTGGGGAAAGCATTTCTGGCTTAATAATTTATTTCGAAATGTTAAGGGGGCATTTGGGGGGCCATATCATGCACTTTTACAAGAATCGAGATAACTTTTTTATTATCAGTCTGATTTGCAAAATTTTCCCCTGTTGTGTGGCAGTTGTTCGGGGCTCAAAGTCGCCTTATATATATTTTAACAAAATATTAATGCATGAGATTGGGCGATCGGTTTTTATAAAAGTAGGGGAGCCAAATCCCGTGCGCCACAATAAATCAGTCACCACTGAACGGATTTTTAATTTTTTGTGTGGAACAGGCGCACTAAGCCCTGATTATATAGTTTTGCTTGGATTTGCATAAAACTAACTGTGCCCCCTGGAGCCCCCAGATTTTTTTGTTTTTTATTTTTTCTTTATCACAGAAAATGTGTTTTGTGTTCATGTTGTAGATGTTCGCCTAATTTTTCCAAAATGGGTAAATTGTGCAGTAAATTTAAAACTCGTGTTTATCTACTCATGGGGACCTGCGCGCACACCGTTTATGCACGGGTACCGTGCATCTGTCTAGTTTTGTTTTTTTCTACATTGGCCAAAATTTACTGTTAGGAGTCAAATATTGCAAAATATTTTTTAAATGTGCAGTGTCAGCAACTTTTTCAAGAAATTGGCGAGAAATTCGGAGATTTCAAAAAAATCGGAAATTGACCAAAATTTAGGTTTATCGGAAAGTTTACATTTTGCGAAAAGCTGTGGCCTTCGGACAGCTTGAAAATTAAAATAAAATAAAATAAAAAATTTAATTGAATTAAAATTTTTTTAATTTAATTTAATTTTTAACCCTGGCACTGAAAAAGGTTGAAAACCACTGAGTTATATCATGTGTTCAAAGTGTCCCCCTTGCTCGTGGACGCAAGATCGAAGATGCGGACACCACTGTTTGATTGCTCAACTAACCAGATGTGCCCTCAGATGATCGACGTCACGAATGCGAGTACGATAAACGCGCTCCTCCTATAGAGGTGTAGACTCTACACTCCATATCTGAGGGTCTTGCGGATATAACCACGTCTTCTGTAATGAGGATCAAACAAGGAGGACACTTTGAACATCAGTTGTGACTGGATTTATGCTCTGCTTGGTCGTTACTGAACTGTAAGGGCACAATACGTATATGGTACTAATGTTAAACTTTTTTTGGGTACTTTTTAAAAACAACCATAATTTTGTCAAAATTATTTGCACTTCTCTACAAATTTCAAAATTGGTGTAGATATTGGTGCTACAGTTGTTGTGTACAAAATTTCAGAGCAATCTGATAACTTTTGACCGAGTTTAAAGCTTAAAGTGGTGTCATTTTCATTGGGACAGGGCTGTAGAATTAGCAGTCAGGTAATTGGTTAATTATGAAACAGTAATATAAATATCTGTGTTCTTTGTTTCTGCGTATCTGTTTCTCCATTTCTCTTGTGCCTGACATTTGGAAGATCCCTGGCATCTAACCTCCTTCTGATGACACATTTTTTTGCACTTTTGCTACAATATTCATAAGATACATTTCAAGCAGTTTATCATTCCTTTTCTTTTATATTTTCTCTTGCATTCCATTCTTTCCTTCAACATCCTATACTCTGCAACTGCTTCACCATCCTTTCCATCACTGTTTGTACAATAGAATTTTTCTTTCATCTAGGCTCTCATTTGTGCACAACTCCTCGGCATGTGATCAATAAAGCTGATCAAGCTGTATAATCTACAGTATAATCTTCCCCAGTGTTACCAGCAACTGCACCTAAGATAAAACAAAACGTGCGATATCTTCTCTATTCCCGCTCGCTTTTTGGTACATTTTAAGTGCAGAAATGGGTGCATACAATATTGCGTATATGAAGCAATTTGAGCAATCTCTCTCTAAAGTCTTATTTCATTTGCTACAGAAATCATACAGATTGAGTGTGACCAGATGTCTTTTATTTATTGCAGGAATTACGCTGATAGAGTGTGCCCAGATGCACCCGCCCAACCATCAGATGAACCCTGCGCGGGTCACCATGCGCATCGCTCGTGCTGAACCCCCGACCCTTGACCTCCCACACAAATGGTTAGGATCCTAGATCTGGAATCGAAAACCGAATTTATGCTATTTCATAATGAATTGAATTTCCTATATAATTTGTTTTTCGTTTTCTGTCGTAATTCCTAGAATTTCCGATGAATAATAAATATGTCTCAAAATTAATATAGTTTTTGGCTGGATGACATAATGATCTCAGATCAGTCTCAACTCTTCAGTAAACAACTGGATATAGAACTGACTTATTTTAGTATTCATCAATTTTTTTGTCATTTTCTATTTTTGCTTGCAGGTCGACAGATTTTAATGATTTCCTCACAAAATGCCTTCAAAAGGCTCCCGAGGCCCGGTTATCAGCCATTGAACTACTGCAGGTATGCTTGCGATTACTTAGATTGGATGATGTGCTTAACAAAATTGGTTCGATTTTTGACTTCGCAAAGCTCTTCGATTACTGTTTAGTTATATTATTGTTGTGAATTTTATGATATCCTTGAAATAGTTGAAGAAAACAAAGCTAGAAGCACTGCATACTATAAATTCTTCTGCTACTCTTTTGTGTCCAATGAGCAGCATTCATTCCTAGCCGACTGCGAGGACTGTCGACCAATGGGACAGCTCGTGTCTGAGGCTCATGCCGATGACGTCACTATCGAGGTCAAGGACGTCGATGACGTCACGCTGGAGGTCAAGGACAACGTCAAGGATAAGAACGATGGAGAGGATTCGCTGGACAGTGCGACGTCATCGTCAGGATCATCGGAGAGCCTTGTGACGAGCTTCATCAACCCCCAGGCTGAGAAGTCACATGGCACAGATCTTGTCGTCCCCTCAAGCAATAAGGTTCGGATCAGGGTGGCATGAAATTTTCAATTGACTCACTTAAAATATGAGATACAGTTGATTTCATGCAGATGTTATTGGAAGCCATTCATTAACTTTTATCACAATGCAATAACTGAATTGAATTGCAGTTTGAATTGAGTGAGATTAAAAATATAATTGATATTGAATAATTGTTTAGAATGCTTTTAATTGAGAGTTTGTTGATGCTTAATTTAAAAAAGAAAAAAAAATTCTTTTCTTAGTAACTAGGACTATTTACATGTAAGTCTCTCATTTTGTTAAATTTGATTTGATTTATTATTAATTTTAAAAATGAGCCAGGTTGTTCTTCTAATGCAATCAAAGCTTTATCTTGATTACAATGTGCAATGATTATGTTAGAAACTGTTCATATTTATTGTTGTTTTCACATTATAATTTTCAGAACCGTCACGCTTTGATGTCTACCGATTCTAGTTCACCATCTTTGTTAACAAATGGTGCACAACGGAGCATTGCCAATCACATCACTTCCCCTGACCTTCGACCTTTGGCAAACAATGGCAGGTCAACGGTGTTCCCCATAAGATCACCGTTTCCTCCAACCAATCACAATGCTTCAGTTGCTACTGACTTGAACAAGAACACTGCAAATGGTTTCGGATTTCATCAAAAATCTGAAAAGGCAGTGAAGCGTGTGGTAGAGGAAGAGGAACAGACTGAATCGATTTTCATTGAGGATGATTATGGCGATGAAGATGATAAAAGAGGAAACGATCATCTAACAAAACAGAATGGCTTCACAAGCTCTGAAACTAATGCTAGTCATGTGGAAAAAAATGGGATGGGTATTGGTGTCATTAAACAGAACCAAAATGGCCTCGCTGGGAAATACGAAGGCCTTGTCAGTGGAAAACAAAATGGCATTGAGCGAGAGAAGGACAAATCGTTTGCCAATGGTAAGGGAGTCAATGGAAAATTGATGGCTCCAGTAATATTTACCGGAACGGCTGCCAAGAGGCTGCTGCAGGTATCACCGGTTGTGCCGGTGCCGGGGGGAAGAAATGGGGGCGAGGGCGGGAGTGGTGGAAGGGAAAGAGTAGGGACAATGCCTCAGCCGGATCATGATGGTGGTGGCTTCTCCCTCAACAGACGGGTATAAGATATTTTCAAGGACAGTTGTTTATTTTTAGTATTGCTGCGTTGATAAATGATATTACAAATCGTTATTGTTGTTGTTCTGTATGAATAGTATCTCTTGTGCAGTGCCGAGTTAGCTTGCTGCAGTATATACCATGCATTGTACATGGTGTCCTGATGAAAATTATAACTCTTTAAACTTGTCATAACTCGGTAAAAAGTTATCAGATTCGTCGGAAATTTCATATGCACCAACTATCCAGAAATTCAGTCACAGCTGATGTTCATAGTGTCTTCCTTGTTCGCGCACACATGATGGAAGATTTCGGCCCCACTACTTGATTGCTTGTTATATGATTTTGTGATCAAAGAGCTGCAACATTTCAAGCAGAAGAGTCGTTGGGTGATTAACATCATGCAGGCACAAACACGCTCCTCCTGTAGAGGTGTAGACTCTGCACTCAATATCTGAGGGTCACACGGATAGAACCATGTCTTCTGTCATGTGTACGCATGTGTGCGCATGTGTCAACAATGAGGAGGCTATGAACATCAGCTGTGACTGAATATCTGGACTGCTTGTTTGTAACTTGACAGTAGGCACACAATACGCAGCAACTAATGCTGGAAATATTGTTTTTGTACTTTTTTGAAACAACCATAATTGTGTCAAATTTATTCGTATTTCTCTACAAATTTCCAAGTTGGTGTAGTTATGGCCGCAGTTCTTGTGCATAAAATTGTAGATCAATCCGAGAACTTTTAACCGAGTTATGACAAGTTTAAAGTGTTATCATTTTCATCGGGGGAGGGTGTAGTTTAAGTGATTACCATTTGTAAATAATAAGTACTAATACCTTACTCTTATCAATTCAGTTTGCTATGATTTGGCACTTAGTAGTTGTAGACAAATTGTACTAATTATTAAATGTACAGACAGGGGCGCCGGCACGGGGGGCGGGGGGGAAATCCCCTCAGCAGTACCCCACCCCCGGTCACGATTTGTGCAGGGAAGGGGAAAAGGGAGTTTTCTGACTACATAGGCTTAGTGTAGGTTAGATGCAATTAAAAGATGCAATTAAACAATATCACTACTTCACGATTCACAAATTTAATTTGTTTCAATATATAGGCCAAATCAATTCATAAATACATCAATCAATCCATTCAGAAATCGACAAAGTTTTTTTTGCTACTAAATTGATTTAATTTAATTGACGGTAGCATAATATACAATTTCATAAGATAACGTGGTTGCAAAATACTAAAAACAAGCCGTAGATCACTGTCAATCAGCCGTGAACATACTCAGTCCATACTGAGTATATTCGAAATACCCTGTGTTATAAATTTCAAAATACTATCTGTTATAAAAATTTGAAATCCATTTTAAAATCCAAATTCGAGGACCATGCATTGGAAATTTGTTTATACATATAAATTAATTGTGTTTCAAGATTGAATATGCAATTTTAGTCCATTAAGCAGTTTAACATCAATGTCCATTGGTGTACAGAGTGTAGCAGTTTTTAAATGTTTTGTAGCGGAGTCACTACCGATCGCTGACAAAGACGCGCCGCTACGTGTACGAGGGTCAGGTCCACATGACTCAGACGTCAAAGATCGTTCTACACGGAGATGAAAATCGACCCCAGGAGGAGCTGGCAACAAGGTTTTTCTTTCTTTCTTTCTTTCTTTCTTTCTTTCTTTCTTTCTTTCTTTCACATCTAGAATTTTATCAATTCAGGTACAGAACTCATGACTTTAGTTACGATGCAGTGCTGCGAAAATATTTCAGTTTTGAAAGTAGATAGAGCAGGTTAGAATTTTCTAGTTGCTTTTTTTGTGGTTAAAAATCGAAATTTGAGTCGAAATGACCATCTGATCCTCCATCGTTTTCTTTATTATCTTCAAATTCAGCCCATCTCAATCCACAAATTCACAATCATAACTACATCTATGATAATTAGCAAGAAACAGTTATTTTAATCTTTTTGCATCTCTTCCTGTCCAACCCTAAATACATTAGTATGGGATTTCATTCGTGTATCATAGTTGGCTGCGGCAGTTTTGCGTGATGGTTCCAGACTGCTGGCTTGCCTTCAACGACGCACTACACACCTCGTCCGTACATATTCAGATGGTAGTGTTGTCGTTAATTGGTCTCACTTGTACCACTGCCAGCAATGAAGATTGTCTCATCCTTAACTAGTGCACCGAAATGAATTCTATTCTTGACATTTTTTCTTCCTACTTATATTTTAAAATAGTACAAGAAACATGCCAACGGCCGATTATTACAGTGAATGTGTTCCACAGCACAGCTCTTATCAGACGGTATGCTTGAGGTATCATGTTCGGCATCAGTGAGCACTGTTGAGTGACAACGTCTTAATTTGCGCGTGATCCACATCTGTAACACGTTTGCCACTGCCACCGAATATGTAGATGACGATCTTGTAGGCCACACAACCCCAGCAAGTCGGAGAACAAAGAAGAGACTTGCAGCTCAGAGCTCCCCGGGCGATTCGTAAAAGGCGACTGAAGAAGGGGGAGCGGTTCTGTGGCGACCCTCTTGCACAGAACTGGACTGTAATAGTCTTCGTTACTCACAGACGTTCCTAAAAAAATTTTAATGCAAAAAATAAAGTAGATCACACTAGCCGCACTGCTGACGGCATGCGTCAGTTGTTCCGCTGCAGATCGTTTGTTTGACTGCATGTTGCAAGCCACGATGCTACCCTGCATTGTTTCAACAGAGTCCTCCCACCCGCCTAGAGTATACGGCGTCGAGTCAACGACTGTCGTGCAATGTCTGCGTCTGCCTAACGTCATGTCTTTGCGTCTCAGCAAATCAGAACGCCATGTTCCTTTTCCACAGTTTTTTTTTATTTGTTTCGAGCCCCACGGCCTACAGTGCGTTATCCATCATGCAGGCGACTGCATGTCAATATAATCATCATCATCATCATCATCATCATGCTCAGATGGTATTCGGCTAACAGCGAAAGTTGAGTCGATCGTCGGGATGAGGCGGCTGTTCATGCGTTCGAGGCTGACATGACTGACTTGCTGTAGGATCTCTCTTAGCAATCCCACTGCCATGAGAATGCTCTCTTTCACATGTTCTAAATGAGCATGAGAGAAATATACTGAAGATATTTAGAAATCAATATGCATGTACATGTACTTATAATAGGTTGAAATCTTTGAGGCGTATCGGTTATCATGCATTAAGGTATAACTTTGTAGGATCTATCTAGATTGAAGTCCAATTCATTGATCGAATGTAATTTAATGTTGACAAAATAAGGATGGAAATCATTGGCAACATTGTCGCAATAAAATGATATAGTTTAAGTATATCTCAAATGATGTTTGGAACTGAAAGGCAACTGAGAGCTAATTGCTGCAGGACTGCATGTTTTAATATTTTGCAAGAATAATTGTTTATCTAATGATATACAAAAGTTTAGTGATCTTTTTGTTAAATGAAATATAGAAGTATTCGAGTCAAATAAACGCATGGTTTAAGGTTTCATCACTCAGGTGGTGAAAGATGGAATAAAGTTATTTCGTCACGCACATGGCTCATAACTTTAGTCTGACGGACTAATGTTGTAATGCTAACTAGACCACATGATACGGTGGTACACACCGCATCATAACTAGTTATGATGCGGTATATTTTAGTTTTTTCCTCTGATGGGCAGAGCAATGAGAACAAATCGCAACAATATTGATGAGATTTTTTCATTAGATAGAGTTTCATGATATAAATAAATGGAAAATTCAGTTATCATTGATGATTGTTACCTTTAATAACTTCACCGACCAATCCCGTTCCTGCACCGATGTCATCCGGTAGAGAGGCTTCACTGAAGTTTACTTCAACAGAACTCAGTCTCTTTTCGTCAAACTCATGTTGCGAAGTCACCAACTCTTCGGTTCTCTTAACTAGGTTGGTTGCACTGCGAGCTATGTCACAGGCCGATCCTTTCTCAGTCAGTTCCTCCAAATACTGCTTGAAACTGGCCATGATCATCAGTTGCCTCTCAGTGTCATCTTTTCTTGTTTGCATTTCCTTTAGTCTTTTGTTCCTAAACTCTTCAATTTGCTTCAGTAGTTCGTTCTTTTGAGCATCTATTAAGTTCTTTAACTCTTCACACCTTCGAATAACAGCGTTTTCTGTTTCAGAAGTGTGATCAGAGAGTTCAATTATATCAAAACTCAGTTGCTCTAGTTCGTTGTGATTAGCTAGTATGCAGCTGCTAAGTGGAAAAGACCCCTTTTTTACCTCACCAGTGAGTTTTGTCGATGCCTCTTCCAGGTCGGCGTAGTTATGCTGCTTGTGACTCAGCAGTAGGCACTTGGTGCATATGACCAGCTGGCATTCGTAGCAGAAAAACTCTAAAGTTTTATTTTTATGAATTTCGCATACCCTCGGTCGAGCTTTGAGCAGCACAGTTGAACTTTCTTTTTCTTCCAGTGACACAACCCTATGAAATGCAGTAGTTGCGATCTTTCCATGGCTTGTCGTGCATACCTGACAAAAATGTTGGTCACAAACTACACAGTATTCTTTGGCTGGTGTGGGATCTTTGCATACGTCACACTTTGGCGTAGCACTCTTCCATCCACTGACTAGTAGCATGTCCTGTATGAATAAATTATTTGGTAGTTCTTCGTATCCTCTTGGTGGAATCTCGAAGACCTTGCGACACAGTGGGCATTCCATCTCGTCCCCAGATTTCTTAGCCGATCCATGTTTTTGCAGACAAGCCAGACAGAAAGTGTGGATGCATGGGAGACATTTCGGATTCTTCAGCGTCTCCATGCAAATCGAACATTCTGTCAATTCTGCCAGTTTCAAGTCTAGAGACTGTTGTGAAGAAGCCATTTTTTTATTTCTGCGATAAAAAGTTGAATTACAACAGAGAATATTTGAATGATCAATTAATATTTTAATGTGTTTTGCCTTTTTTGATACATATTGAATATGATATATTTATTTCAATTTAAATTAACGTGGCCTGTAGTTGATTCGTAAGGGGCTATTATTGTGGTTAGTTTGTAACTATCTCTCAACCTCTTGCAATTATCGGCAATCTTTTCTTAGCACAGATGCACACAGAATTACCACCAACAGTGCCTACAGATTAGCGCTTGACTACGGTACCCATACCACCGGTATCGTGATTCCAATTCACGTATAGGGTGGGTATCGACGCACTCAATGCGCACTAGAGAGGAACATGTCCTACGGGCCTACGCCTTGCATTTTGAAGTGAGTGCAGTGCCCACTCCTGGATTAAAAAAATTATAATTTTCAGGCTACTTTTGAGCGCTGTAACCTGGCTGGCCAAGGTCATTTCTAGGGCGCTGTATACTACTCGACATTCTTGAGGTGCGGGTTTCTCCTTCATTTAATTCGTGAAGCGCACATTGCAGCTGGATCCACCATGACACTTACATTAACGTTTAGCAACATTAACGTTAGCATTCACAGTCCAGCTGACTCTGGATCTGATTCGCAAGGTCCCAGGACTGGTGGGCTTCGACAGGCGCCCAAGCTAACGTTTCTATGATGCAGTGTCGAGGCCATTGCCGCGACACTTCACCCTTCACCCTTCAATGCGCTCCCCAGGGTCATATAAAATGATGTGTTTTGAAACGCACTGGCCTGGTGAAAATGCTACTGTGCATAGAACGAAATGAGTATAGGAAGGTAGAGAATGTCCCTTCAAGGGCAGTCTCTTTGGATTTCTAGCAGAGCACTTAAGATAGTCTGATGTTTCTACCTGAAAATTGCTCCTCGCTAATCTCTGCCTCCCCTAGAGTGAAACAAATCCGCCACCACTACACTTGGATCTATCAACGGCACTGTGGACCTACTGTACATGTATGAAATCGTGACTTCAATAATTGATTATTCATGATTATAATCAACTTAGTTATTATAGCTAACTAGTTGAAGAATAACGATTAACACTTGACTCGGGATTTCTCTCGTTGAAGGGCGTCAGTGACCGTCTTACAAAGCAATGTAACGTAAAATTGCTATTCACTTGAGACTAGGCAATCGATATATTGTGCGCTAAATATGACATTATGCATGACTCTTCTGCCGCGGCGCGCACCAATAAAGTCTGGACACTGTTCTCTG
>JAQIWG010010065.1:0-10226 GCA_034695025.1 Chamaedrilus cognettii
ATCAGAGCAGATGGCGAATACAGAAAATATCAAGAGTATATTGTTGACCAAACCAGTCGACTCCTTTAAGGACTTCTAATTTATCCTCAGTGATTCAGTGGTTCAAATCGCTGCGACTGAGAGGCATCAAAATGCTGCTTACAGGGATAATCGTATGTGTTGGTCAAAGATTTTTTGGTTTCTTTGGGAAAAGATTCATAACTTTTGAATGCAAGCAGATTTTCAAGTGAAATTTTCAGAACTTGTGTCAAGTTATCTCCGCTACAATCCCTGAAAAGATGACGCAAAAAATATTTATTTATGAGAGTTACCGCAAAACTGTTAGGGGGTTATTTTTTTGGCGCACCCTGTATAGCTATATACTACATAATCATTTATTATATTTTTTGACTATATAGCATACATATCTTAAGGGCAAAGGCATACCTGTTTGATTAAAGAGGGCACATTTCACAATCGTGCAAATCAGGTCCAATGCAAATCGCCATATGCGAAGAAAATTGTTTACTAGTACCATCTGTATATATTATAATCCTGTCATTTATGACATATCAAAACAAAGTTCTCATTTTTTCACATACATTCTTTTTTTAGTCAAACTGATCTCTCTCTTTAAATTTAAGTTGAAAACTGCAGTATTAAATGCAGCATGGTAAAAATTTTGAGTATTATGATTAAATTGCAGACAGTGTTAGATTAGTTTTGAAGCACTATTTTTATTTGGACTAAATGGCATTAATAAAAAATTGTATAGGTGCGCGCTACAAGCCATAAGCCCGATGAAATATATGGCATCATTGAGAGACTCTCTCCTGGCACTCGCAAGATAGAACTGTTTGGACGACCACACAATATACAGCCCAATTGGTAAGGCATTATTTCTGATGTTCATCTCATTATTCTACTGGCTGGTTTCTTCAACACGGATTAAATGGTGGTTCAGGATTTAGCCTATGCGAAAAGATGGGTTAAATTCTGAACCACCATTAAATCCGTGTTGGAGAAACCTCTCTAAATGTATAACAGTATAATCTATAGTAGCGGCATCTAGCGAATGGATTTTAATGAGGCATCCTAACTTACTGCCTTTTTTCGTCTATTCTGTTAATGTCCATGTTTTCACACAGGTTTAGACATTTGAGCTCTTGTGTGGACTGCAGGAGCTGGGTTTTACGGCCGGATGCCCTTTGTGACGCCAACCAAATAAATAACTATCGGGCACGAGGTTAGCAGCTAGCGATATCTGTGTGTTTAACACCCTTGCTGAAGGGCCTTTAACGCCATGATTTCATAGTTGCCGGTGATACCGGCGCCGGGGCTTGAACCTAAGTCTCCTGACCCTTTGTCCGATGCCTTAACCAAGTCGTTCCCAACCCCTTTCTGCCGCGTGTCACATTTTTGTTCAACAAAGCTTCACATGCCACTCAAAATAGAAGTCGCCAGCAAATTCATTCCTTCTCCTGCAAAACTCCCGGCCGGGGGGAGGGGGGGGGGTGCTAACAGAAATTTTTGATATCGACGGGTGCAAATGTGGCAATTTTAGCGGCACTTCTGTGTGCCGCTTGAAAAGTGATGGCGTGTCACTTTTGGCAAGCGTGCAGCACGTTGGGAACCCCTGCGTTAACCACTACATCAGATTTAAATGATGCGGACATATATTATAAATTATTATTCAATTTGAAGAATGTATATTCGTTTTAGAATCATTTTTCAGTTATAAAAAATACTTCTATTATTTTTTATTCTTTCTTTCAAACGTTTTCTAAAATTTCTGTTACAGTATAGTACAGGAGCATAAGGGTAGCCCGTGGGGTTCTGAATGATTCAATGTTGAGTGATATGCCATTGCAATCGTATGAATGTGAAATGGCTTTGTTCTGATGAAGTGGCTTTCTGGTGACTGGCGTTGTACTCGTGAGGGTAATTAAAAGTTCGCATCATGCATTGTTAGACTGACGCCTTTTAATAGCACTTTTCTTCCCCTGTTCCCGTCCCCCTTTCATCACGCTCCCTGCAGCAGTGGGTTAGCAACAGGTAGTTCATAGCCGGACTAGAAACCGTCAAGAATTTGTTTGTTCAATGAGCGGAACACATCGCCTCTAGAGGCAAATATGATTGCATTGGTACAAGGCAAGAAATCTTGTTTTAATAACTTTAATCAGCATTAATTTGTTTTGATCGTTGTTGAAATTGTAACTTGTTAATCGTCACGTGAACCTATTAACGCAGTCATAATCTAAATGTAAGCTATTGATTGCATCCTGATCTATATAATACCTGCACTGCGGTGATGTAAATTTTAATTTCAGGGTAACATTGGGAAATCAAGTGGATGGCGTTAAACTCTTGGATCCAGACGTTGTACGAGCATTCAAGAAGTTTTACCCTGATGAAAGCTGCTTGAAACCCACTTGACATTGGATCTCATTTCTATTCTAAACAGTCAAACGCACGATGTGCAGCATACGTGTTACAAAATATTTTCCTTTGAGCCTTGTTATGTTATTGTGTTTTATTGCATATAACAACTAAGAAAAAAACACGTTTTAGATTTATTGGCTGATGTGGAATAATTTTGCCCATGTTGAAAAGAATGCCCCATGACGATACCCCTTCAAAAGAAAGTGCTTTTAACTACTTTCTTTATAGAGGATTTCACCTTTTAACAGTCCTACATATGAACAATTTTTAATAAACATAATGCAGTCGGTTAGAAAATTCTCATGGTGATTTCGTCATTTTCTTTATAGCTTCTACCTCGCTACTTTTAACTTAATTTCAAAGCTACTTTGGATTACTATGAATATTGTGAATTATGAGAGCCATTCAATGTTTCTAAAGAATTTGTCATTGTAGACAAAATAGATAACTGTAAAGGTTAGCTATATGTATAGGTAACTGCAGAAGCAATCACGAAGCAAGTCACAGCAATTTATCATAGTTAGGCTTCTCCATGCAAGTTAATAAACTCAATTAGGTTACTCATGTATGAGGCAACTTAGAATCTAAAAAAATCTTCCTAAAAGAGAAGCTGTTGACGTCTGTCGACAGCCCAACTAAGTAGCCTACATTGACAACAGCACTCTTTCTTTCTATAGCCACTCAAGGCTATGGAATGTAGTCGTTTTTGAAATCTGGATATATTGTAGAATGCAGCTCTGATTTCTGGTCTCAAGCATTACAATAAGCTACCGATATATACAGGGTGGGACACGTCAAACTAATGCAATTTACATCCTACAATGGCAAATTGTGCACAAATAGCCAGCTATTATTCATATTTGTGCAAAGTCTTGTGAGATTTCGTTGAATAGTTAAAATTTCTTAAGCTTTATAAATTGACTACCGGTAGTTCATCCTGATCCAAAAATGTAAAGATTTGGTATTTTAATGAATTCATATCACAATTTTTTTTCTATGATGAGCAAATTTTGTATGCCAAAATAACCATCAATTGTTTTTTGTCAAATTTAGTGTCATTCTGTGTATTAGTTCTAAAGTTAGGAGCTATTGATATGAACTTCTCAGTGTCTGCATTGTTTAATTTACACAACTTTTGGGTTTTATATGGTAGAAAGGAACTCTTTTCAATGTTTGCAATGTTGCTGAAGTCAGAAATCAAAAGAATGCTGCTTGTTATTGCACATGGGCAAGGGAGTAGCTGGAAATGGGGGGGCTCACACCAATTTTTTGTAAGCAACTCCCAGCACGTGGACTGCAGTGAAGTGCTTTTCACTTAACCACTGGTTACAAACCAACTTAGGCAATAACATTCATTCATGCAGTTAAAAGTAGAATTGCTACTTGATCAAAATCATTGCACGAAAAGCATCAGCGATTAGGCAGATCGCCGCTCAGTAATATTAGAATTTCTTCACACGAGCGGCAGGGTAGTCAATTTCAAAGCTCAGAACTTTGGAACTAATGGACAGAATTTTATGAAACGTGGCAAACTATCACAGTAGATGGTTAATTATGTATACGTAAATCGTAAAATTTGACCATCATTTGATGTAAATTGTATTAGTTACGCATGAAAAACTCAAGAGGGGTCGTTTTTTTGAACCCACCCTGCTTGTCAGTCTGCTCCTCGGATCATATTGATGCGCATTGTGCACGCAGCTTGTTATTGCATTTGGAACAGTTCTCAGTGAAGTGCTTTTCACTTAAATAAATGATTACAAGCAAATCAAAAGTGGCAAATATACAAGTCCTGACCTAGTTGAACCAAAAAGAATACAAAAGATTCAGCGAACCAGTTATAACATGCAAACTAACAGACACATGTTTTACTGTTCTTCTTCAATGTCATTGAGAAACTTGACGTGTGTGAAGGGAAAAGAACCCTGAACTCCATTCACTTCTCCCTCCCACTGGCCACTAATATTCATAGCGGTAACCAACACTTGCTCACCGATCTAAAACGAAAACAAAAATTTACAAACGAGATATACATGTGTATACATATGAGATATACAAGGTGTGCCATAAAAAGATGCCCCTAGCGATATCGCAATAAGTTTTCTTACGCTTACTATTTCGAAGAAATTTTGTCAGGGTTTGCAGCCGACATAATTTGCCACGGACCCTGACATTTTGAAAAAGAAATATATATGCGTTCCAAAGTTATGAAACTTTTTCAACAAAAGTCAAAAAATCGTTTCGACCAACATGAGGAAATCTATACTAGGAAGGTTTTAAGGTCTGTTGGTCTAAGGGCTTGCAACGCAATG
The DNA here is from genome assembly GCA_034695025.1 of Chamaedrilus cognettii. Lineage (NCBI taxonomy): Eukaryota > Metazoa > Annelida > Clitellata > Enchytraeida > Enchytraeidae > Chamaedrilus > Chamaedrilus cognettii. The sequence goes on from JAQIWG010010065.1 coordinate 4,734, forward strand.
TCCCAGACCTGGATCTGCTTTCTACCTTGAGGAGCGATCGAGGCGTAAAAATTTACCCTTCAAAAGATCACAACTAAAGACAAAGTCGGAATGCACGCATTTTCTGAAGCAAGGCCTTAGCAATCGATTTCTGCAGCAAGCAAATTAACCCAGGGCGTTTCCAGTAAGGCTTTGAGTTTCGCATTTGTCTTCGGTTTTGGTTCGTTTGCCCAGCAATTTCTAAGTTCCAGTTTCTCTCTATAAATTGCTGAAAGGCAGATTTCGGTCTGGGACATTATGAGGCAAGCACTAAGCACAACAGACCTCAAAACGATCCTCATATACGCTTCTTATGCTGGTTAAAAGATTTTTTGACTTTTCAAAAACGTTTCATAACTTTGGAACACAAATACATTTCATTTTCAAAATTTCTGGGTCTTTGGCAAATTATCTCAGCTGCAAACCCTAGAAAAATTGATTCGGAACATCAAGCATAGGCAAAGTTATTGCGATATCGCTAAGGGCATCTTTTTTATGGTGCACCCTGTATATATGTGTGTATTATATGTGTCTTCATACATACAAAAACAAAAAATCAAGAACAATTAAGTGTCAATTGATACACGAGTACTGTTAGTAATGAAACCGCATTTTGACTTTTCCAAGCATCAGTGGGATCGCAAGGGTGTGTTCAAAGGTCTCTCCTGGGCCAACGGCAGTGGCGTTGCGTGACTCTAAACCTGACGTGAAGAACACATAGCTTTCAAGACTTTTTCTGACCTGGGGGGTGGGGGGGGTGGTGGTGGGTGATAGAAAAAAATCCCTCTCATGCAGAAGACCGGGATGGTGAGGAATGGATCAAAAGCAAGGTTTTTTCAAAAGTTATTATACCACACCAACCACTACAACTAAAGATCGAGTCAGTAGAGCCTAAAGGTCTGGCCCGATCTGGCCCATATTACGTGACGTCGCTGCCAAGCATTAAGAATTAGACAACAAATCAATATTAAAAACCTTTGTAAGTCTTCTGAATATATATATATCTTTTTTCCAGGCTTATATTTTTAGCGCGGTAACATGGCCGAGGTCATTTCGAGGGCGCTGTACACTACTCGACATTCTTGAGGTGCGGGTTTCTCCTTCATTTATTACGGATTTCATTCGTCTGGTCCCAGGACTGTTTGGCTTTGACGTGCGCCCAAGCTAACGTTTCTACGATAGTGTCGAGGCTATTACCGCCATCTGCCGATTATATTTGAATCTGTAGTGATACAGATTTACATATTGTCAATTTCAAAATTTTAACCTCGATGAGCCATTTATGATCGGTTATTTCACAAATGCACGGGCCTTCATTTAAAGTCCTATCCTGCATTACGACTGGGCAAGTCCGAGAAATTAATCTCTGAACAAGCAACGCCGGGTATTGAACCCGGGTCGCCAGCGTGGCAGGCTGCAAACATACCGCTGAGCCACCGAGGCTTACACCGTATATACTACCACATCTACAGTCTTATATTCATATTTTGCTTTCCTTAGAAGCTGACGATAAATAGACTTACGGCTAGTTGCTCGACCTCGATTTGAATATATGCTAATTCGCTCACTACTCAATGTGCGGTTTAGGCTAAACTGCATAAATACCCCAGTATAAAAAATAATAACTACAAATTAAGACACAATTAATGTTAACCTAGAACTTGACACCTACAGTATAGAGTCAAACTTAACATAGCAAATTTTGTACATAATTTATTTGAAGAAGTGCACCTGCAACTTTAGCTGTGATTTGTCGTAAGCGCTGGGAATTCGTGTTTTAATCACCTTGGCAAGAGCGGGCAACGGTCTGTGAAATGGCTAAATCAGCAACACAGTATTTATAAATAACACTACCGGTATATTACTAGTGTTAAGAGAAAACATGTGAGAATAGCTGATTGTGATTTCAAATTGCAGATATTGAAGTTACTGAAGCTAAAGAAGTCAATGAATAAGTCATTGGCACAGTTCATGCAGCATGTAGAGCGATCTCAGGCTTTCTTTAATAAATAAAACTGCCAAATTTCTTCTAATATAGATTTTTACAAGATATTGTCAACTAAAACACTCTACCACTAGCAAACTAGTGTTATGAAACATTTAATTTTGGGGCTAATGCCATATTCTTTTCAATATTTTTTTGTCATCCTTATTGCTTCATAAATAGTACAGTGGTAGCAGACAACAATTGACATGCATGAAGCAATAAAGGCAGGCACAGAGGAATCGAATTCCCTGAGCCGATAGGCGTCCACGTCTGCAAGACTGCCCACATTGTAACACAATAATAGGTAAACCTGCATATTATATGAACAACTAGAAATAGTAACAAATCAGAGCATAAAACATCAGAGTTTTAGAGTATAAGGTCAAATGAATAATAAATTCTTGGTCAAAGATAGGTCGTGACGGTTTTGAAGTACAAAATATGCCATTTTGCTTCAGCCTACATTGATATTAAACTAAAACTTTGATATTGTTTTGTGTAACATTCAAATTAAATTATATCCGCCAAATTTTGAGAATGTATCTGAAGAATGAGTACAATGTAAATCACTAACAAAAAAAAAGTCGAAATTTTGAACAAACTTTTTCCAGCGAGCCCCAGGCGACATCATTCTGCCAATTCAGCACGTAGTCTAGAGTTTAAAGGGAACTTCCAACTAAACACCAGTGTTGACCGGTCTCATTTTTGTTTATTTTGCACAGGTGATTAGTCGAACAGTTATGGTAAGAATGTGTGCGAATTGTGCTTGTTTCAAACTTCTTCACTTTTGCTTAAGCTTGATATAATGTCTAATTGTCTTTTTTATTATGTTCTAATTTACGAAGGCTCTGTCATATCTGATAATTATTTGTGATTTCACTACAATAACATCATACAATTTTACATGCGTGTGCAGTGAAAACTGGTTTTTGGTTTAGAATGCATTCGATTCTGCATTGCTGTGCCTGCGCCCAGTTTCAGTTTTGTATCGATTATCCTGTTTCTATCATATAGGGCTCTTCATTTTCCTCTATTCCTACCTAGTCTCTTCGCTAGTACTAGGGTCATACTGAAAGTCTTGACCAATTATGTATGTAACAATAACCACAAGTCGTATCAAATAGATTTTTTAAGCCAATTTTACTGAACATCTTACCAAGTTAATGCCAAAAAATTAGAAACGTCAACAATCTATTTCTCAGTATAATCCCCATTACACGCGGTACACTTGTCCCATCGCGTTTTCCAGCTAATAAATCCGTTTTTGAAGAAGTCTGGCTCACACTGACGTATTCAAGATCGTACAGAAGCCTTCATGGCCACATCGTCCTCAAACTTCTGTCCTTCAAGGGTCCAAATAAATGAAAATCAGATGGAGCAAGGTCCGGGCTGTATGGCGGATGAGGAATAGCCCATCCTAATGAAAGCTTAAAAAAAATGTCGTCTACTTGTTCCGCCATTTTGTCTACTGCAGTGCCATCTGGCGAGTAACTTGAAAGAATTCTTAACCAAAAATTTCAAATAGGCTGGGGTGCTTTGGTGCTGAATTTGAGGTTGATCCGTTCAGTGGTTTCTATTTTATAAATCATTGGCCATGCCTTTCAGCATGACCCTCGTACATACTAACTATATTTTTCCTGCACTATCTGAGACTCAATCAATGCAGCTGTATTTGATAGACTCCTGAAATTAGCCTCAACAGCTTCCATACAAGTGACGCCATTGATCGTATAGGCCTCTCATGCAAATGACGCAGAATGAGAAAATTATTTGCTCATCTTATTATGTTGGTGGCGCAATGGCGTATTATTGGCCATCTTAAAGTTTAATATTTGAGATAGTCTTATAAAACTTATGATTAAAATGTGTACATAGCCATATAAATTATATGTACCTGCGTTCTGGTAAGTGGGTCATTTTGTGCTTCAAAGTCGTTTTTACTTCAAACAAACAACAACAACTGATAGCAACAGGAATGAACCTGCTGAGGCCGCTGTCCATTTGGGCTGGGATCAGGCTGCAGCTGCAGCGGCGCTGCAGGCGGTGGGTTCAACGGTGTTTCCCCAGTGAACTAAAACATTAGGATCAATAGCTAATGATTATTAAGCAGATGAGTGGCTTCTCAAAATCATGGGAAAGGAAGCTGCAAATCAAACCCCTCAATTCCTCTCACAAGACATCAAAATATTTGAATAAATTAATAATAATGATCACGAGGAACAGAAAGGAGACAGGGTACCTCAAGCGACGGCTCGCCATCGCCATCCAAAATGGAACACTCTATCCCTACGGGGCACCCTCATCCTCGACAGGCCAGTGGACTGATGGCCATAGTGGACCACACTCAGCAGGATAGCCAGTGGACAGATATCCAATCTGATATATTTTGAACTCTGAACTTTGAATTCTGTATGGTATTCCTATTTATATTATTTATTTATTTATTTGTGTTTGTAATTTTTTGATTAATTTAGTTATTAAATTTTATCTATTATAGTAATAATATATTCATCACATCATATGAATAAATTAAAATATTAATGTACAATTTGAAATAGGTAACGGGTACAATTAAAAAAACATGTCAGCTCAAATACCGCCCAACAAAAAATAGAAACTAAAATTCACATTTTAATTTTAATCTAGGTATTGCATAGATTTTATTTCTTTCATATGTTCTGTATGATCACAAACTATATAATAATTTCTTTTTAGAAATATTTTTAGTTATTTCACAAAATTCAAGGTATTTCGGAGACTATACAGCGCTGTGCAATGGTACAGACGCACTCGATGCAAGAGATGGGTATGAGGCAGAGTGAGTCCAAAAATTTTAATTTGTATAAAAAAATTATCCCCCCCACAAAAAATCCTCAAGTGAAATCAAGCTAACTGGATCAAATTTTATATTTTGTTTCTTATTTGCAAAGACTGTAGAGAAGATTATAAACAACCAAACCAACGAATTTAATTTAGATTTGCTTTTTAGTTAGGGTAGGGTAGGGTAGACTTCAGGTTTCTGCCAAGATGGCAACGACATGTCGTTCGTTGAACAAATCAATCACAAACTAGAGTTTTTGAAAGTATTAAGTTATCTTCGGTTCGTTTGTATAAATAGTTTTAAGCAAAGCCACAAGGCAGTAAGCGGGCACGTCGGGACGGTCAGAGAGGGTCGGCGAGGCGTGCGGGGGGGACAACAGTTGCGAGGACAAGAGCAAGAGCAAGCGTGAGCACGAGGCTTGGTGTCCTGAGGGTGGGGAAGGGCAAGTAGACTAGACTGGCGGCTGATCCTGGGGACTTAAAATTTGTTGAGAATTTAGCTGGCGAAAATTTAGCGTCAGGTGGCCAGTCAGCTCACTCGGGACATGGCTTCAGGGGAGGTGACAGCGAGATATGTGGTACTTCAAATGTAAAGGACCGCGGGATACAGTGTGATGTGTGTCTTGAATGGTTTCATGTCATATGCTCTGAAATCCCGGAAGCCCTTT
>JAQIWG010010066.1:0-10225 GCA_034695025.1 Chamaedrilus cognettii
AATTTATTCTTTAGCACCCCCCCCCCCCCCCCCGTCAACAACGACATTTTGTGATATTGCGCGGAGGTGGCGGCTCTCGTAGCAAGCCAAGATTTATAACTGCACAATATGAGTTTATAACTGCCAGATTTGGTTGAACTGCACGCTTAGAATAAGGTATGCCGCAGGCTATGCCTCATCGTAAAAGCTGGAGCAGGCTTCTTGATAGCAAATTTAATAAATAGTTCATACACTAGTAATTGCAACCTACCATTGTGAGAATCAGCTCATTGGCTTATCTTATGATAGCTAAAGAATTTGTGTATTATTGAAGATTTTATACTGACAGTAGTAATTAGTTTTGAATTCTTTAAAACTCCTCATTAGATAATCCTGCCCTGTTTTTTTACAAGATTTCTCTATTATAAGCCATATTGCATGCTGCCAAACGGCAGGTCTCTGGCATTAACCAGTGTAGCAACTCCTGTGCTTTTCCGATCAAATTGGTGCCTTTGGTGCCTTTTTAAGGCTCATGTGCTTTATGTGCGATTATCGCGAATACAGAACAAAATATTTTCTAAAACAAAGAAAGTACTGTTAAGAAAGATATTACAAATGAAAATTAGAAATTATGATATAGCAGGTTCAAGGCATTGACAATATTTCGAAAAATCAGAGAAAAACATGATTTAACTTCATACATTTTATGCTAACTCCTTGCAAGTGTTCGCAACTACGACAGCTTTGTAATAGTAGCATGCCTTCATTTGTGTACTATTTGATTTCTCTATTGATCAGTACAATACTTTGCAGTAAGAAAATCAGACTTTTATCCCATTCAGCTCAAAATTAGAATTAGATATCACACCAAATAAAAGAGCATAACCAGAGTTAAGTTTAGTCCTGATCATACACACGTAGTGTTACAGCTATGCCTGCTTCTTTTAAAACAGGCGCAGTGCAACTGCTCAGCCTTTAAAAACCTCGTAAGCCTACACCACCATGGTTGTTTTTCATGCGTAATGCAACGCTTGCCCATTTAAAATTAGGCATACAAATTACAAAAAACCTTATTTTAGGCATACTACTTAACTTACCTAAACTAACCCTGAGCATTACAACTATTAAAAATAGCTAGACACATAAGCCCTTTACAATAAACTTTGGAAAGATAAAATTTAGCATCACTAATTAGGCCACTGCAGCCTACACGGTAACCATTTACTAAGCATTCCAATCGTAGTTCAGTATTTGTAGAAATAGTTTTGTACAGAACACATGAATTCCATCAAAACACGCCGTCCAAATTGAGTGATGGAAATGTCACTAATTGTTCGATGGCCTTAGCTGCCAAAAGCAGCTGCTGTTCTTTGAAAGGTCTGCCTATGAGCTGAAGACCAATCGGCAAACTATTAGACGAGAGACCGATGGGCACAGATATGGCAGGCACACCTGAAAATTAGAGAAACAAAATACTCGTCGCTGCAACTGACTGCCAAAAAAACGGAAGACAATTCTACAACCAACCAATCAGATTCGTGTGATTTTCAAAAATCACCACCGATAAAGTATCTCACCAACTATCATAGATGTTACGAAAATATACAGAAATTCTGGTCGACGAAGCCAGAGCAATAAATAAGGCATCAAAACTTTGGATTCTAATAGTTACTATCAGTCACATTTCCTCTGTTGTTGTTATGGCCTCTTGCGAGGAAGCGCCTTGCGGGGAAAGGTGATGCCCCATTACATCAGCTGATGGTCGCTGGTGGTGGTTCCACCGTAGACTGCTAGGCATCGTAGGAACACTTGTGGCTGACAAATTTAAACCACCCTTGCCAAAGGGTGCACAAAGTGACTCAAAATCTTTGCCGCTGACGGGATTCGAATGGACAACTGCCGCACTCGTAATCCGAGACCAGCGACTTGGATCACTCGGTCACAACGCTTCGTCCTGCCCAATGGTGGCAGCAGGGGCAGGGCTGCCGGCCACAGTTTGATGTCATGTCCGGGACATCACCTTTCCTCTACTCAGCGAGAACATGGAGCCATATGCAACACATTCATGCGTACTCATTACTTAAGCACAAATGAAGATCAACCTATATCTATACACAATCAAGTCCATGTAGATTAGATTTAATGACGATACCTGACTAGAACTTATCTTCAGCTAGTCGTAGCTAAAGGTAAAGTACTAGACACAAAAAAAAACCAACGTGTGGCTCAAAAAAACATATTTCATCTTTCGCATGATAGTGGATAATCATTGTCAACAGGCCAACGTGTAAAAAAAATTAGCAGATAAATAATATAAAGGACGCAAAGTTCTTAAGTACAACCATAACAGCTGCAGCGGTAGCAACAAAAACAAACAGCCATTAACTAATAATCTTGATAACTAATAATCTTAATAAATAATAACTAATAACGTCAACACAGAGTGTTGTCATTAACTCTATAACGCAAAACAAACGGCCCACCTGCCAGGTTTGCCGGTTGTGTAAACACATCCTGTTCTTGCGTTCTCGTTCTGTTGTCAGCCGCTGCAAACGTCGAGTAGAACGGCGCATCTCCGAGAACTGTCGGTGTCAGAAGAATGTCAACGCCGGCGGAAAACACCCGGAAAAAGTCATTGGCGATGAGTCGACGCAGCTTCTGCGCTTTGATGTAGTACTTCTCATAGTTTCTGTAGAAGATTTATCGAATGAAACAAATACTGTAAAACGTGAACGTTTTGCTGCATGTTATTTTGGCAAATTTGCCTTTTCGAAATTTTGCTGCGCTTCATTTTCGCGTTTTTTTGTACTGCTCAATGCCCAATATACTTCTACCACCTTATTTTTGCTCGATGTAATTTTCGCGAAATTAACCAAAAATAATATGCATGCGAAAATTTTGTGTTTAATAATGTCAGATTATTTCATACAGTAACATAGCCATGAGATCAGTGTGAGATGACCACGAGATGAGCATAATAGAGGCAAGATTAAGTTTAGCTCTGACAAAAACGCACGCTTCTTCAAAAAAATGCTCAGTGCAATTGCTCAGTCTTTATAAACCGTGCAGATCAAAGCAAAGAAACCCATCGATTTTCACTCATGATGCCATGCCTGCCCGTTTCAAATTAAGCGTTAAATTAGTATCTAACCATTATTTATGGTGCACTACAAGTTATGCCTAACATTCATCAACACAAAGCCTTTAAAAATCGCTTTTGCATTCACTTAGCATTATGAAGGCAGCGTCATCAGTGCGTGATTATTGGTAAATGATTTTTTTTTTTTTTTGACTTCTCAGCTATAAAGGTTAAATAGCAACAATCATGTGTTTGAAAGCTTAGCTTCGTATAAGGTTTACCTGTTAAATTAATATATGTATTCCGTACATAGCAGCCAACTGTTACCAGCCACAAACCTCAAACAAATAAAACAAATGACTACAATGAGCGCACTTAGTTAGCGTAAATGAGTACTTAAATACGAACTGTTTGAGAAGGAAGAAGTTTCCCGCCAGTATCCTGCCACGTACGACTTCATTGAACCCCTCGTGCCGAGTCATTGCATACAGCGCCTCAGTAGAGCTCTCAACCTTCGCCCGGTGACCTACATTTATCATATAAAACATAATCAGCCACCTTTCATAGCGGAAGGCGGATGAGGCAATCAACACATGACGTCACGAATATGTATGTATGGTGTATACTGCACTTGTAACGCACTAAAAATATGTCATGCAAACGGAGATGGAAAAAAAAAAATTTGCTTGAATTGTAGGTGAAATGTAGGTACAGAGCCTGATCTGGGTCTTGAAAAAAATTTGCCAGAAATTTGCCATAGGACAATTATTTTCACCAGGCCTTACTCTTTTTTAAGAAATTTTTTACAATAGACATATAGACATTTGTTCACACATTTCTTCCCGTGCACTGAAATATATCAAATTTATTGCTCTGTTCATCACCATACAGCCAGTAAGTGAGCTTCTAAGAACAAATGATCAATAAAAAACTTGCCAAGGGCTTTCGCTAAATGAAAAGAAAAATTGCAAGCTGCTCCAAAAAAAATTTTGGGGCGATTTTGGCGACTGGCAGATCAAGCCCTGCGTAGGTGACAATCAGTGAGTCAGTGACAGTTAAAAATAATAATAAAAAGAAAAAAGCAGCAACAAAATTGCAAGCATTTAAAATTATTTAAGGCATATATGATATCGCTTGATTTGCGCAATATTACACGCACTTATAATTCACTTGATTTTCGCAATACTAAGCACTTTAATTCATCAACGTCAATCTTGACACAAACGGTACGAACCGTACTGCAGGCCGTCGTATCGTGCCATGTTGGAAGCGACTTCGCACGCGCACAGAACGTGGTAGCACACGATGGCAAACTGTGTGTGGGGCAAGGACACCTCGCACACACGCGCTCCGCTGTTCTCCAGCGTGTCTGCCAACTGGCGCCACAGGGCAACCGTGTCGGGCGACAGACCCGGCGAGTGGTACTCCTGGTACAATACAGCATTGCATGCCAACTTCAATAATTAACAAGTATTTATTCTTTACAGTTGATTTAATTATACCATCAAACGTATCTTCCATATTGTAATTGATTTATTACTTTATTAACAAAAAGGGAGACATACCGCTGTCATGTCCATGCAAATCACAAATTTACGCAAATGCAAACCGCAATCTCCACATTTACGAAAAGTCCGTTGGCACTTGTCTGCGGTTTAGTCCAGTTTCCAAATCAGGCTCAAATGAAAACAGAAATTTATTGCATCATGGTAATGTGTATTTTGAACTAATATTCATGCCGTGTCAGAATTTTTTTTTTATTGTGTGCACGTTAGAAATGTCAATAGATAAATTTTTTAAATCACCCAACTTGCTAAATCAATATATACAGGCATATATTCTAGAAACGTAGCCTAGCTAAAATAAATGTCAAATGAAGGTAAAATATTGCGTGTTTAAAATGACTGGACTACTGATCCAGAGAAAAATCGACAACTTATGGCAAAAGATTAAAGCCTGCAGAATATCAGATTATAAACAGAGATTGATGCGGAATCCACAATCTAGACAGAAATAAATAATATACGATAATCCATTAATTGTATTACAATAATTATTTTAATCTATGAATTTATCTTATTTAGTATAAGCAGCATACCTTTGGAATGCCAACTTTTAGCCCTTTTACGGAGGCCTCCTCTGGTAAACTGACAGATGTGAAAGGCTGAGCCACTGTTGTGGAGTCCAAGACGTCATGCCCAGCCAAGACATCTGCAAAATGTTACGAACAATTATTAATCAATATTAGATGCCCTTTAGCCACATATATGAAAGACAGCTAATTGAAGTTCACAATTGATACAAAAAATTGCCAAATCTATGGCGATGAACAGCACAAAATATTTTATAAATTTCAGTGGATAAGAATATCTTGTAAGCATACTTAACATCAACAACGATCGAAGCCCACACAAAACTCACTAATCACGAGTGCAGAGTCATCGACGGTACGCGTCAGCACCCCTGGCACATCCATCGAGTTGACGAGGGGAATGAGACCGTGGCGGGACAGCAGACCGTAAGTCGGCTTTAGACCTACGACGCCGCAGTAGGAGGCAGGGTTGCGCGTCGACCCCCCCGTGTCTGAACCCAGAGCCCTGGAGAGGAGATACGACACCAGCACACAACTAACTGATAAGATAGATAACAATATAGAGCATACAAATGGGAATTTCTGCATTAGAAGTGATGGCATTTCAGCAAAGCCAAATTGAAAGTCTGAACATTTTAAGAATATTAACAAATAGTAAATCAGTTTTTAACAAAAACTTTTTATTCAACGTTCAAATCTTGATTAGCGATTATTTTTATCACCAGGTTTTTTCTTGCTCAACGCCAAGCATTAAAATTTTTCAGAATTAAATTTTACAAATTCTAACTTAAATAATATTGGCTTATATAGATAATAAATAAATAATAATAAAATAATATACTAAAATAATTTTCTACGTTGTGAGAAATAAAAATGATGATATATTTTATACACTCGCAACTGAAAGCAGAGAAAGACAACTTGTGCCTCAGTTACATTATTGCACAATGGACACATAGAACCAACCAATTCATTTAGCTTGCATTAAAATCCCAAAGAGGCTTCAAGCTTAAATGAATAAAGCGCTTCCATACATTTAAATTTATAAATGCAAATTCATCGTAGACTGAAAAAGTTACGCCAGATTTGTTCTACGTCACTCACGCGAAGACACTCTTGGTCGCTACTGCCACGGCACTGCCGCCTGAACTTCCCCCGGAGATGTACCAATCCGTAGCGGCGCCCTTTGGTGGCGATTTATCAACCGGAGATTCACTGCCAGTTTTGTTTCTGGATGTAAAGTTGTACTTCCAGGGATTGCGCACAGGACCAAACACACCGTCCACCGAACCACACCTACGGCCAGGTATCGCAAATAATTATAACTATACAAAAAATTGATTATAGATTGGTGTAGAATTCAACATATCACTTCTTAGTCAGCCTGATGCAAGTGGAAAGCAAGTTGACAAAGGAAGGATAAGTATTATCAAATGCCTGCAATAGTTAAATGTAGGCTAGTTCTAACATAATGTACATTCATAGCTTAAAATGACAACTCGGCCTAAAGTACACAAAACTGTTACAAGTTTTAAAATGAGACATATAAAAGAATTTACTAAATTCAAATGCGAATAAAATGGATCATACAATTACATCCAGACTGCAAAAAAATGAAATATTGTTAATCGTGTTAAAACAAAAATAGTATCATACTATCTTATTTGAGGCTCATCAAAATCAATGCCAGTAATACATTTATAAGCCCACAACTCATTGAATATTTGCAGAATAATAAAGAATAATAGAATAAATCCAGTGGTCTGGAACTAATCATGAGTCAATTTTGCGACGCAACTTGCTCATAAATTTATTGCACAGCTTGTTGCACAAAACAAAAGTACTGCACTCATCCCAAAATTTAACTCATGTACTTTACACTAGGGTAAAGCTTCTCTATCAAGTTTTAAAATTTAAATCTAAGATTAATATCGAAAAAACCAATAACATGGCTTTAAATAATTCATAGATCAGGCTTTTAATGCACGGATTGAGTGTGATGACGTCATGACCTCGGATAAATTTTAACACCTGATGGAAAAACCTGATCTAGTAGATATAGGCTCTAGTATCCCTTTGATCACCTTATTAATCTAGTAAATTCAATTGCCTGATGCAACAAATGCTATTCTGATTGTGGGTGTCTTTGCATCACGCGTGATCACCTACAACTCTGCTTGCGTAACTGTGCTTTAACGAGCTAGATATCTTCTTTACTTATTTTCGTTGTTTCTGTACTATGTCTGTTTGCTGCCTTGATGGTGAATAAAGATTCATATATCTACAGCGGAGCAGCATTACCCCATTGCAAACTCATCAAGGTTGGTCTTCCCCACAAGCACTGCTCCGCTGTTCTGCAGCTTGCTGACGACGGTCGCGGTGTACGGCGGAACGAACCCCTGCAGCATGCGAGACGCACATGTCGTCCGCACCCCCTCGGTGCAAAAGTTGTCCTTGACCGCTATCGGTACACCCTCCAGCGGCCTCGAGCATCCTGACAGCAACACGCATCGCTTGCAAAAATGTTAATTTGAGTAACATCTTAAAACATGTATAACAAAGTCTTGTAAAATTAATATATAAATATGTAAATTTACAGCATGTACATATTCCATCTTTTTTTTTTTCACAAATCTCAAATATTAAAAGTCATCTTCGTATCTTAATTTGTTTAATGCCTAATTTATAATTTTCATAGTAAAGTGCACAGGCCTACTCTTCGATGTGTAAAGTGAACTAGATGACACCGTAGACAATGTAAAACAATATTGTTTCACAGTGGATATCTACAGGATACAGCACATAATTCCTACAGTTTCAATACTTTTACAATGCTTAGGCCTATATCATAAATCATCGAAGCCAAATTATGGACAAAATTGAATAAATCTACTTAATATTCACACAAATATCTGATGCAGACAAATAATCATTAAATACATTAAATCAAGATTGCAAATAATCTCACTAAAATAGAACAACTGCACGAACCATTTTCGATATTCGCTTGAGAGACCGCCGCGGCTTGCCTAGCCAGAGTAGGCAGCTCAGTGATGTAGGCATTCAGCTCTTTGATATTCCCGACTCGTTGCAAACAAAGCTCGCACAACTCTGTCACAGTCGTTTGCCCGGATCTCAGGGCACCCACAGCCTGATAGACAAACACGCCTATACGATATTTTACAAAAATATGTGTGTACAACATTATTAACAATGACTGAAAAAACAAGGCATCCAATGCACACGCCACATCACCCATATTTCTGCAAGCTGGATGCATGCCGATCTCCGCTTTTCAGTACACTCTCGTCATAATATCGAGTATATTATATTGCAATTCCTTACTGTCATTTATTCATTAGAACTTCCCTTTCTCCTAATTCTGAGCCATTGAGCTGATTTTGATCGCTTTCGGAATATTTTCCCTACCTTCTAAGACTTAAACGCAGCCTCTGTATCCCATCATACAAATTGAATTACTCTTATTGTCCAATGTGTAAACGTTTTCACAGAAGTATCGCATATGACGTGGCCTGGCTATGTCTATAGGCTACGGGTCGGACAGTTTTTAATAAAGAAGATCAACACGGCTAATTAGCTTTAACCTTGATCGCGTACACATGAGCATCAGCGATAATATAAGCTTTTATAAAGTTATCTTGTTTTCAACTTAAAAAACTGACAAACACCAAAACTAGTAATATGTCTATCACGCGGCATATATTAGTGCCACGTCTCACCTGTGCTATATTTAATTTAGCAGCAAGCATAGTATAAAACACATAATAATCCTAGGCCTAAAATAATCCTAGAATCAAATAGCTATGCAAAAAATAAAATGTAAACAAAACATATCGTCTATCAACAAACTATTAAACGAGACTCACCAGTGCCACTCACTTTCTTAATATGCACAATCTTTTGTAAAAAAAGGCTGGTTTAAGCCAGAAATGCTTAAGCTACATTATTGTCATAATTAGGCCTACTCGATCAGCTTAATACACAAATTAATGAGCCATAAAGTTGTAACTAAGTAAACTTGTCATCGAGGAGCAAGTTTAGTAGCCGCGTCGTCGTTCGTCTAATCTGGATTGTAGCCTAGCCTATTCTTCTTCTTCCCCTGCGAGTTAAGATCGTGTGTAGTAACGAAGACTGCATGACATTGTATTGCCGTCGGGTTCTGTGCTCGGCCTCGGCTTAGCGAAGCACAGAACCGCTCCCCCTCTTACGTAGCCTTTTACTACTCGCCCGGAGAGCTCTGGGCTGCAGGTCAATTCGTTGTTCCCCGACCTGCAGTGGTGATGGGTAGCCTACTTCAGAGTCAAGTGAATGATGTTTTGATAGTTGCTGTAGCCGCCCTCTGCACTACCCAGTGGTTGGTACCCATGCACTGCCACTGTAAAACGTTATACTATCAATCGATCATCCTCACGATAAATTGTAATTATGGAAAAATAAGGGTTGGGGCATGGTTGGATTTAATAAATTAGGATTAGGACCGGGTCAGTGTTGGGGATAGAGTTATAGTTAGCGTTTGCAAATTTATAAGCTATATATAGCCGAGGTTTTCAAAATGACATTCTAAAAGCGTCGTCGTAAGTGCACAACACCTCTAGGTAGTCCACGAGGCAGGCGCTTGTGTCACCCATGATTATAATAATCTTTGTGAAACTATTATTATCGCTCAAGACATAAAAAATTGAAACGTCATCAAGAAACTAAACCCGATAGTAGATAATAAATAATTTGCGGTGCCTTATCGAAGTAACAGTTAAACCTGTTAGAGGCTGGGAAGAAACAACAAAAATATAATGAGGGGGTAGTGCCATAGCGCATATAGGTAAATACAAGCTTAAAAGCAAATAAGAAACTTCTTTGACGCTAGGGGAAACTAGTACGAGGTATCACAGATGGCTTCCCACTCGGACGCAGGTAGGGCTACGTCTAGAAATTAACCCTAAATGAATTAGAAGGAAATTGGCTGCAATACAAGACGGGGTTCTACGTTGACGATGACTGATGAGATATATGCACCCCCCCCCTCCCCCCCTCCCACTGTATGTTTTTTTAATTGT